>NBIV01000079.1:0-262985 GCA_003194525.1 Gracilariopsis chorda
ATGGTTTGGATCAGGAAGGTTGGTGTGTGCAGATTCATTTTTTGCGTCTGTCAATACCGCGAAAGCATTAATGGAGAAAGGTTTAAGGTTTACTGGACTTGTCAAAAATGCTACTGGTGAATATCCCATGACACATTTCTCCGAAACTACTCTATCGGACAGGGGAGAATTTGTATCTATGCCATCAAAAGGAAGCATTATCAAGAATTATGTAATGGCTATAATGTGGATGGACAGAGAAAGAAGGTATTTAGTATCAACCTCTAGCACTATTTATCCTGGATCTTCTATTATTCCAGAAAGGTAGAGACGGCAGGGAAATATTTCTAAGAAAGTGAAATTGGAGGTGGCAACTCCCGAAGTGTGTGAGGAGTATTACAAGACCTGTTCAATGGTTGATCGCCATAACAGATGCAGAGAAGATGATCTGAATCTAGAAAAGAAAATTGAAGTGAAAGAGTGGTCATTTCGAGTGAATTTCTCTCTTTTATCGATTTTTATTGTGGACGCGTGGAAGTTGTACAAAGCAGCAAATGGAACCAGAAACGTGAAGAGTCCGCATCACTTCTACTGCCAATTGAATGATGAACTAATTGAGAATACATGAGATACCACAGGTCTAATGAGTAGAGATGAGCAAGAATGTGAAAATGTTCATGAGAAGCCAATATTTGCAGGCACTGGTTTGCATTTATTGCAAACGAGTAGAAGGAAAAGAACAAGAATGGAAAGATGACAAAAGCTTTATGTCAAGGACGATGCAATGTCTGCAAAGGTAACACAAAATCCAGGTTTTAATATTCTGGGTGCTATATCAGAAAGGAAAAAGAAGTGTGTTCATGTCACACTGGTACTAATAGAGATTGTTTTATGAAACAAATTGAAGAGTGTCACGGTATAATGAAGTTGAGAAATTGATACGGATGTCAACAACCTTGTCAACCTTCGTTTTCTATAATAAAAATCTATGTTTTGAATGCAAAAGTTTACAATAAGTTCATTTTACATTCAGCCCCCTTCTAACTCAATCCACGTTACTTAGACTTGCTAGAATATATAAAATCTATGACGAAACTGCCCCTTTAAGAGATGTAACCATATTGTTTCTGCTGTTCAAATGGGTGTTGAAAACTTTCTCAAAGATTAAATATATTTAGAAATAATTGGGCTCCCGAAGGAGTTTTGGATTTTTGTAAACTTAGCGAGGTTCGAACTCGTGTTTTGTTGCTCGCATTTGACCTGACTACCACTGAGCTGCTGTTATGGCTCAGTGGTCGTCTTCTACAACTACTTATAGTTCAAAGACCACCCCGTTGGCCATTTTTCAAGTTCAAAATTTGAAATGTGGGGCCATGCGAATCAGATTTCATTTTTTTTTGTGCGTGCCAGTGCGCTGACCTCATATGAGGTCAGCGCACCGTTCCGATAGACACTAGTGACGACTTCACGAATATTGCTGAGTGGTGCGTCGTTACGGAAGTTGTGTGAGTAAAACTAGGAGTAATACGTGTAATGCATTTCCCGAGTTTCACGGTAAAGAGCTAACCTTACATGCACCACTGCGAGCACCATACAGCCCAGAAATTGTGACGCAGCCACGATGGCAGAGGTTTGTGACGTCGAAACCGTGCCCCGCACCCCGGGAAAGAAGTCGCGTTACACAGCGGCGCAAGACCTTGTCATTAAGCTGTGATATTTTTGGCGATGACCAGACATGGTGGATGCTGCCAGAGTCGCGGAGCATGACAGATGCTAAGGCGTTACTGCGTAATACTCAAGAGTGAACTTGTGCGTGCTTGTCTAAACCCCCCAACACCGGAATTCTGTATCAATTTTAGTTTACACGTGGGAACGCAAACTTGCCGGAATTCTGTGAGTGACTTGCAATACTTCGAGCAGGCGTAAGCTCTCTATTGAACAAAGCAATGGAGTTCATCGGCCACAGCTGGCGATGTAACTTGGAAGGCTTTGAAACAATTTAATAGCGTTCCAGCAGTCCAGCCTATGATCCCGTGCATTAATTGAACATTTTCGGAAGTATAATAAAGTTTTAGACACCAGGCTGTAATGTACTCCCTGCAAAACTGAAAACTGATTTGCGACCTGTTGCGCACGAAAAACGGGAAAGGACGCTGGTTGTTTTTGTGGGGATGGACGTGATGCAGACGAAAGGGCCCCGGACTTTACTGCTGTGCTAGTTCCTTCTTGCCTCTTTTTCAGGCGGAAAAGCGGTGAGACTAAGCGGTGTACAGTTATGAGGATGGAATGCTCAGGCTGAAAGCTGAGCAGCGCCCAATGAGTTGTGCAGAGTAAAAACCATATCTAAACCAACGCGTGTGCACCACAGGCACCTGACACACTCCCCCTCAAACCGCCGCCCTGGGCCATGTTACAGCATTATATAACCAGACCTTCCCCGAGACCTTTGTGCTCTTCCATTTGACGACCTTCAAGAGCGAGATAACACCCGACCACGCTAAAAATGCGTCTAACGCAACTAGCTACCGAGCCCAACGTGAACCAAAAGACTAGGAAATGCCCATCGATAATACCTTTTTATAACCCTTAAGCCTCCAAAATTGATCTACACGAACGTTGTAGAAGAAGGATAAGTGTTCGGATAGAAAGAAAAACCATGGAAAAATGGGAAATAACGCACGACGCAAGCAAAGGCGCCCACAGAAAGGACATGGCGAATCGATATCCAAGCGATCAACTCAAAACAAGCCAAGGCATCAATGACGAAACGCCTTAAGAAGATCGGTGCCTGGAAAGAAAAATTTTCAGATTTCGCCACGATTGCGCCCTGTACTAGCTCCATTATCTCGCGTCTCTGATAAAGAAGATGGTTTGTATCACTGTGATGCGTCCAAAAATCGATCAGCTCGAGAAAGGTCTGCTTTCTCTCAAGTCAGTCCTTCTTCGGTACACGCTCACGATTTGCGTTCCGTCTCTAATTCTACAAGATCCAGCTCACGCCATTCTGGATGGGAATTACACCGTGTAGTCTTCTTTAAAGGACAGTTCAGGGGAGCAAGTGGAAGAAATGTTGGATTCTCCGGATTTCAAGTGATCGACATTTGGAAATTGCCGATGTTCGAAACGACTCTGTTTCGCCCGGCATTTCGTATCGCGCCAAGGACGACCGCCGCGAAGAAGTTGCGAAATATGGACATATACCCAGCGCACCTACTGCTCCAGGGACCAGAAGTGAACTCCATGGTGGAGACTGTCGTATGCTGATCATCTAATGGTGTAAAGCGAATCCCGAGTTCCTGCGGTGCAACACGAAATGCGTGGAAATCGCGATGATGCTACTCATAGGATCGTGATGCGGTTACCATGACGCTTCTACTGTATATGAGTTGGACCTGTACTGGGTAATGCCAATGGGATGGTTTACGGTGTGAAGCTTCACCTAGGAAGGTAGGAATCTAGAATGGATTGCAGGATGAGTGGACGCGTGTGCGCATGTGCGACAGCACCATGTCATTCACGAAGGTGACAGCGCGCTTTCATCTTCGGCTTCCACTTCGACGAGTTCACGGTATAGAATAGAGGAGCTGTAGTGCACGCCCTTCTCAAAGGGGGGGGATTCCAGGCACTGGTTCATAATTTCCGATACATCGGGGATGGCACTTACTACACTGTTATGAACAGGAGTAATGCGGCGACAGTGGGCATACACGTGGTGCACGGCATAGCCGGAATGCGCCGTGGCAACGGCTCGCTCACGTGTCACACGGGTGGTGGTACTGTAGTGGATACATGGTTAGAAATATTCTATTTATTTATTTATTTATTTAGTTATTACACTGGGTAGTCTACTGTACTTAGTGTAGCGGCAACCGCCGCTGCACCTCAGTAAACTTCCCCAACAAGGGTGTTCGTGCTTAGAATCTTCCCGAAGAAGGGTGTGTAACCAAGGACTTGGCTCTGAACATTCACGCCTTCGGCGGTACTCGACTCCACCACGGAGAGGTATCCCGTTGCATACGGTTTGTTCAACCCCCTTGCTCGCTTAACAGAACCCATTTCTGGGATACCAGTCTACTCACAGTTGTGGCTTCGCCGTGTATACGGTTTCATCCGGCCCTGCCGATATCCATCGAGTCCCTCTTGTGACTCGCCCCCTTTTCCCTCACTTCCCTATTCCTTTTCCTTTTCCTTTTCCCCTTTTTGGGTAGCCCCCGCTATCCACGGCTTACACCGACTCATTGTCGTGTGCGCCACCGTTTGGACTCGTGCCTCCTACTTGGAGCAATACACCGTGTGGACGGAGCTTGTCTGGTTTGCCAGCTACCCCTTCCTACGCAAGTCGTGAAGGCTGACCTCGGCTTACAACCGACCTAGTCGTGTCATCCCTGGAAGGGCTCTGCTACTGCGTTCACCTCGTGAGAGGAAGATCCCGAACGTCTTCGTGGTGTTCTCCCGTCGCCGGGCATTGCACCACAAAGTGGTCTCCCGACCTAGAAGTTTTAACCACTATCGTGTGTTGTTTCCTTTTTCGAGGCCTTTATCCGGAAGTTTCGGTTCTTTCCGTCTGGACGGTTCATTATGTCGAGGAAGCCCTCGGATGCCGAACCTGTAACCACTCGCAGTCGCTCCCGCGACAGCGCTGTTCCCGGTGACCGGGTTGCTTCGAGAATCCCAATTCGGGCTGGCTCTACTCTTGCAACCAAGGCCCCACCTCGTCCTCCGAGTCGTCAACCGGAAGACCGGAATATTCCGCCAACACTGTTGGACAACCTGTCTCTAGGTGCTGGATCGTCTACGGCTGTTCCCGCTGTAGCGGTTCAATCCCCGACACCCGGGCAGGCTGACAACTCCCAGGTATTCCACCTGGAAGAGCAGCTTCGCGCCTTGCGCGCTGCTCACGACACCCTTGTGGGGGAGTTTACCTCTCTCCGAGGCGTGGTTGAGGCTCATCCTGTGAAGGATATAGCCGAGGACCTCCGCATTCTCCGGTTAGACGCCAACAAATTGTTGGAGTGCTTTGGTAGCCCTGCAGCCTTCGTGGAAGGAGTTGAACACCGATTCAATCGGGTACAGAACCGTCTGGAGACGTTGGAGCGAACCATTCACGTGGTACAGCCCCGTCCGGCGGAGCCGGTAATTGCTTCTCAGCACGATGAGCGCAAGGGAGATCGAAAGCGCCGCAAAAAGCGGAAGTCGAAACCGAAGTATGGAACTGATTCGTACACGTCGACATCTTCGGATTCTACACCGAGCCACTCGGATCCCTCCGATTCCTCGGATTCTGAACCTGAAGGTGATCGCCGAGGTCGTTCTTCCCGCTCCAAGCGGTCTGATACCACCGCTGGTGGGATTCGCTCCCGTTCGAAGGGTAGAAGACATTCCGGTCTCAAGGAGTTGAAGCCAACCAACAACTTGTATCGGAAGCTTCTATCGTACCGATACTATCGGCTGGAAGACTCCTCACTGGAGCGTACCCCCCGTGGAACGGGTAGAGTGAAAGACTGTATCAAACGGATGCAACTTTCACTCCGCAACCAGTACTTTACTGGAGAAGACCCCATTTTGGTTCTGGATTTCCTCGCACGCTATGTGGCGGAAGCCGATATTCTCGGAATGAACGAAGGCCAGGCCTACATTGCGCTGCCGTATTTCTTACGGGGAATCGCCAAGGACCAGTACAACTCTGTGCGAGGGTCCTCGCGAGCCTCCGAAGGAGGAGTCACCTGCTGGCCTGAAGCAGTTCAATATTTGTTGCGCTCATACGCCACAAATACCGCCATTCAGTCGGCAATCCTCGCATTGCGAGATACTTGTCAACGCTCAGGTGAGCTCGAAACCGAATACTCGGTACGCCTGAATAAGGCTTTCCACCGTTGTGGTAATATCTACCCCGCTGGGGAGCGTTGCACGATGTTCATCGATGGACTTGACCCGGCTATCAAGAGCCTCGTCGCCCGTCACCGGGAGGAGAAACGGAAGCTCACCTATCTGGAGCTCGTACAGTTTGCTCGAGCTGAGGGTGATGCACTCCACGCCCGTGCTCCTGCTGCCAGGTCTAAAGCCGCGAAAGCGTTGATGTTGGAGAATAACTCCCCTTCTCTCTCGCTTATAGCGGACGACGCCCCTAAACAGGGATACAATAACGTTCAGGTTATGCAAGCCGACGGTCTGTCGGTTCCGACCACGGAATTGCCGTCGACGACGGGGTCCACCCGTGAAACGTCTCAGGGTGACACGGTTTTATACGTAGGTAACAACCGCATGCAGGCACCTCGAGTTCCGTTTGCAAACGGCTTCACCCGTAATCAACGGCCTGGTTGGATTGACAACCGCAATGCGGGAAGGTTTGCTGATACTCGGAATGCAGAGCTGCGAAGCGGAGCAGTGCCCGTCATTTGCCATTTGTGCTATACGCACGGGCACACCTCACCACAGTGCCTCCTCTCATTGAGGGAGATGGCAAAAGTAGTCTCCAACTACGAGGCGCTCACTCCATTGGAGAAGAATTCCGTCCCGATGACGTCGTATCTCCGTGCGAAGACGGATTTTCCGAATGCTTTGGCTCAAACACCGCTTGCGCGGACTGTTCCGGCTTATCGGGGTAACGCTCGATCACTCGGCGATGCGGCCAACACCGTGAGAACGGAAGTTCCCGTTCAACGGGCGTCAGCTCTCGTTGTCGAGGAACCGGGGCAGCACCCCGTATCTACCCCTTCACAGGGAAACTAATCGAGGGAGTCTCCCCTTTGGGAGAGGCGTCCTCAGAGTTGAGGTTGACGACGCCCGAGGCGCCGCTGCCTCGCTCCCCGGTGAAAATCCTGACAGAAGAAGACACCGCTGACGCGGATTCGAAGCACCTTGGTGTTTTGCGTCGACCGTGGATACCGGTAAGAAACAACCAGATCCCGGATAGAATCATGGTTATGGCCAAGCGCAACTACAAGGTTTACGCTGACCTTGGCCTGAGCCACCAGTTTATGGTGAGATATCTTTCAGTCCTGGACACAGGTGCTGGCCCGAACTTCGTCGACGAGTCGATTTTACCCCCGCTCTTGCGGTCTCGCATCCGTTCTACAACGGTTCCGGACGTCGCTGACGCGAATAACAATCCGTTGAAAACGGTGGGTGTCATCGAATTGGTCGTACGCTTGGGCACTTTCGTGGTGTAACTCGACTTTATTGTTTGTCGGTCGTTGGCTGCGCCAGTTATACTGGGATGTGATTATTGTGACCGATTCATCGAGGCAATCCGGCCACGGCGGAGAACAGTAGAACTCGAGGATGGAACCACGGTTCCTATTGTTCGCCAACCGCTGAAGCGGGCATCGCAGAAGCAAGTTCCGCTACCTGCCGCGCAGGAACCACCCCCCGCTGCACGGGAGTCTACGAAGCTCCGCGTTGCGGCATCGGTTTCTAATCCCCCTGAGACTCAGGTAATGGTGCAGGTCAATTCATGTCAACACGGTGTTCGGATTGTGCAACCCCTTGCCTCGTTGTACGAGAAGTATCAACTTGCCGTTGCAAACGGAATTGTCAATGTGACTCCGGATGTCCCGTTCCGGTTGCTTGTCGCCAATCTTGGCACAAAACCCCAGTATCTGGTGAAGAACCAAGTGATTGGATCAGTTACGCCGCACCCGCTGGCCATGCTTCCTACGAAGACTACCGCTGCCGATGTCCTCGGAATTGTTGCCTCCGCAGAGGATTCGAAGTCCGACGTCGTCGTGTCTAAGGAGGGGGAGTAGGCTACCGCAGCAGCGGACAATTCGCCGAGCACCTCGGAATCAACGCCTGAAACAGGAACGCACGTGCCCACGAGCTACGATAGAATCGATCCTATCAAGGCTCTGGAGGACCTTGACTTCGGTCATGTACCGGAGTCACACCGTCAACGTCTGCGAGACATGTTACGGGAGTTTACAACTATGTGGGATGGCTCCCTTGGGGAGATTAATGCAACCGAACATCGGATTGACGTGTTGCCGAATACGCGACCCGTCGCGCAACCCCCATACAGGGCAGGACCGAAGGCTCGGGAAGAAGAACAGTTCCAAGTGGAGAAGATGCTCCGAGCTGGAGTTATCGAACCGGCTCAGTCGCCGTGGGCATCTCCAGTTGTACTGGCCTTAAAGAGCGATGGAACCTGGCGGTTCTGTATCGACTATCGCCGGCTCAATGCCGTGACGGTACGGGACACGTATCCTATCCCTCGTATGGACGAGTGTATTGAATCCCTGGGGAGCGCCACTGTGTTCACAGCATTGGACGGCAATTGGGGATATTGGCAAGTCCCTGTTCGGGAGGAGGACCGCGACAAAACTGCTTTCGTCTGCCATGCAGGATCGTACCGCTTTAAGCGGATGCCGTTCGGTTTAACCAACGCACCCGCCACCTTTCAGCGGGCCATCGACATTTTGATGAGCCGCTTTAAGTGGCGGACCTGTTTGGTCTACCTGGATGACATTATCATCTTCTCGAACAACATGGATGACCATCTAGACGACGTCCGAGACGTGTTGACCGTGCTGCGTGACGCAGGAATTACCCTCAAGCTGAGGAAGTGCGAGTTTTTCACTGACACCATCAAGTATCTTGGGCACATAATCCGTCCAGGACGGTTGTCAATCGAAGACGTTCGAGTCAAGTCCCTCGCGCAGGCGAAGGAACCCCGTACTGAAACGGAACTGCGCTCCTTTTTAGGGCTGGTCAACGTCTACAGACGGTTTATCCCGAACTTTTCGGACGTTGCAGCTCCTCTCAACGCGCTCTTGCGGAAGGGACAACCACCTAAACTGGACCCTCTTATCTCCCCTCAAAGTGTTGCTTTCAACACCTTGAAGGAGGCTGTCATGTCAGCACCAATCCTGGCGTTGCCCAAACCGGGACTACCATACTCCGTGGACACGGATGCGAGCGACCATCAGGTCGGATGTGCTCTATTCCAGACCACCCCGGACGGGGAGCGACACCCGATTGGGTACTGGTCACGTTTGCTAAACGTTCACGAACGGAATTACTCTGTTTCAGAGAAGGAGTGTCTGGCCGTTGTCTGGGCTTTGTCGACACTCCGCCCCTATCTCATGGGAGTTCACTTTACCGTTTACACGGATCACTCCTCATTGAGGTGGTTGATGAACATCTCGGATCCATCTGGCCGCCTCATGCGGTGGAGACTCCGCTTAGCGGAATTTGACTTCGAAGTCATCTACAAGAAGGGGGCGAAGAACACCCAAGCCGACGCTCTGTCGCGTTTGCCCACGGAGGGGGAAGCCCTCGCCAATGAGGATGACGATGAGATACCGTGCTACATGGTGAACGGAGATACGCCAGAAGATCTGGAATGGCCAGAAGACTGGGAATTGGACTCTGAATACGACGACTTACTCGCCTCGAGCGAGGATTCTGAGAAACCCATACCGGGAAATTATGTACCGGTTGAGACCGAGGAAATGATCCGAGAACAATTCGGGGACCCCTTCTGTACAAGGATACGTGCACGCCTCAACGGCGGAGAGAATCTCCCCTTCGGGGTGAACGACATTGGTTACCTCGTGAGGACCGTCGAGGCTATCCCACAAGTTGTGGTACCGCACACGCTACAGAAGCGGATATTGCATCTTTCGCATTAACTGAAACTCGGTGGACACTCCGGTGGGAGGAAGCTTTATCTAACCCTTCGCAGGGACTTCTACTGGCCCGCCATGGCGGTTGATTGCTACGCTACGGTGCGGTTTTGCACGCAATGCGCGAAGAACCGGGTCAAACTCCGGAAGAACTCCAAACGGATGAAGCTATTCCCCGCCAGGGCGCCGCTCGAGTTTGTCGCAATTGACATTCTCGGACCATTGCTCTCTACCAGGAGAGGCAACAAGTTCCTACTCGTTATTACGGACAGGTTCTCGAAACTAGTTCGGACAGTGCCTCTAAAGAGGATTACCGCCTACACGGTCGCTCACGCTTTTGTGCGGCATTGGGTGTTTGCCTACGGACCTCCTTTGGAGCTACTCTCCGACAACGGGAAACAGTTCGCATCGCGATTTTTCCAGGACGTCTGTCGGATACTGGACGTGAAGAATCTCTTCACGACCACGTATCATCCCCAGTCTAATGGGCAGGTCGAGCGGTTTAACCGGACAATGCTCGCAGCTCTCCGTGCTTACACGGCTGACCACCCCAAGACCTGGGATCTCTACACAGATGCCGTGACCTTTGCGTACAATACGCAAGTACACAGGACTACCGGAATATCCCCTTTCGAGTTGGTCCTTTCACGGACACCCCCGCCAATGGCGTTGGAATCCCAAACTAAGTTGGAAGCGTTCCCTTCTGTGAAGGATTACCGCCAGAAGTGGAAAACATGGCTGACCAAGCTGGTACCCGCAGCGCAGAAGGCGATGGACCGCGCCCAAGCCGTCTACAAACGGAATTTCGATGCTCGCTTGCGAGGTTGCAAACCGGAACAGATCAACTCCGGGGACTTCGTATTCGTCCGCAAGGAGTATTACAACCCTGAAAGGGAGAAGCGCCATAAGCTCTCGCCTGTGGCGGATGGTCCTTTCAAGGTTATCTCCCTCACGACGGGTACAGTGGTTGTGGAAATGGGTGACGCGAATGAGCGGTTATCTCGCGATCGCATCGTGCTAGCCCCGCCACCCTCGACTGAGGCTGCACCAGCTACGCTGGATCCTACGCTGGAATATGGCTCTGCATCCGATACACCGGTGGTGACACGGCCTACCGTGCTACCACACCCCTCCCGGGGCCTCTCATACCTTCCGTTCACCTCGGAAGACCCGGCTACGCCGGACCCCAACGCCCTTCCTGGCCGCTCTCAACTACCGTCAAACGGGATCTTCCACCGTCACACGGTAGCTTCACGAAGTCTTCGTCGCCCCGTAGCTCTGTCTAAGGACGGGGAGGAAAGCCGCTCTATCGCGGGTAATTCGCCCTCGCAACGGGACTTAGGCCGTGAGACACGGATTGGCAACGCTAGCGCTCCAGCGCAGTCGCAGGACACCGCCAACAGTACCCCTTCCGTTCGCAACATCGGCGCACAGTCCCCGTCAGTGACGGAACCCTCCGCGGTAGCGGCCACGTCGCGATCGACACCGTCGAAGGACGCACATGGACGCGAAGGTGTTAAACCAGCTGCGCTGGATGCCAGTGGCAAGCCCCAGCAGGGGAACACACGCCATGACTCGTCAAGAGTGCCCTCTACCGAAGAGGACGCTTCGGCAAAGGCACAAACCGTTGATAACGGGACCGCACGCCCTGTGAAGGGGAAGGAAGTCTCCGCGCCATCGCGATCGCGCGCGCGCAATCCGAGCATTTCGGTAGACCCTGGTACGATCACCAGTAACGAACGGGTAGTTCCGGATGGCGCTACCGTCGACCGGACTTGGCACCCGGATACCCTGTAACGGGACATTTTCCCTCATGAGGGCACGCGCACCGCAAGCGGTGTAACCACAACACGGCAAGGCCGGGAAGTCTTCATCCCAGAATATATTCTCGACCGAGTCGTGGGACACCGTTATAACGGATATGGCGTGTTGGAATACCGCTCCCGTTGGTACGGCTACGACCCGAACTGGGACACGTGGGAGCCTATCGAGCATCTCCCACGATCCAAAGTGGTCCAATATCACCGCCATGCGGGAACCGCTACGCCAGCTACGCTGTGTAACGCCCAAGTGGGATAACCCGTCACGACGGATGAGAGAAGAAAAGAATTGGGACCGCTCCCACTCGGGGACGTCCCGCACACTGCGGCTATACCGACGTAGTCGGCCGCCGCCAAAGCAATCGTTTTTCGGATCAAACTACCGATGGGTTTTCATCCAGCAAGCTGGTACGCCCCCCCAGGGCTCCCGTTTGCACGGTTTTTCCCATCGATGATGGTGTGTTGTTTTCGTACGCACCACCTTTTTCAAGGATTGAAGTTTTTATCTACACTACTAACCATCTACGATGGATGTCAGTTTCCGGACCTCCGGTACTGTACCCCATCTCTGGGCGATGTTGCTGTCTCACGACGGCTGCTGTGCTCCCAGAACATCTGGTGTACTCGCAGCCACGCTGCGCAACTCCGTATGGCTACGGTCAGACTTCCCCGTCACCGGGACTTCTGGCTCTACAGTACCGTATGAACGGCTTCCACCGAAAAATCGGCTAGCTTGGTGGGTTGACCTCCGTTTCCATAATTATTTGGTACTAGGTTCTTTTAGACCTATTTGAGTACCTCCGTGAAGACAGATTCCGATTTTATCGGCTGGTTCCAAAGTTATGGCACTTTTCCAGTTCGACTGGTTTCGAAGAAGCCCTACTGAACGGGTCTTGTCTAACCCACTTCTGGGAGCTCAATTCCTGCTTGCAGGAGCTCATTCGACAGGTCTTGATCCCGAGAGTACGCCGACGAGTCGGATAACCTGCAGCTGTCTTGAATCGGAAGTTATTCGCGTTTCGCGCCTTGGACCGGTCTGACCCCGGTAATTCCCGGTGTGGACCGCTGGACGCCGCTCATTTCTCGCGGAAAGCTCCCTCGTTCTGAGATAATGCTCCCTTCGGGAGTTGTTAGCAAGCACTGAGGGCCCCTATTAGTTGAACTACACTGAGAACGGGCGCTCCCAGGTAACGGGCGGATGGTGATCGAAGCGTCAATACGCTCCAATGGGGAGTGCACTAGGACGCCTGGGCTCGCTTGCACGCGTGCAGAGGAAGCCTGATGTCCAGGGAACGCCCTGAGAGGGCAAGAGCCGCACGAGCGGAGTCGCGAACGAACCGAATGACCAGGATGGTGGACTACAGTGGCTACAACTCGCGGACGCGTGGGAAGACGTGATCGAAACTTACCCAGGGGGCCTTCCTCGCGCTGAGGCTGACGGTTGGTTGACCGGAACAGCGGAGGAGGCCGTGTTTTTACGTTGTTCGTTCGCCATCGCGCCGCCCCTCGTTGAGGTTGTCGCTCCGTCTAAGGAGGGGGATGTGTAGTGCACGCCCTTCTCAAAGGGGGGGGATTCCAGGCACTGGTTTATAATTTCCGATACATCGGGGATGGCACTTACTACACTGTTATGAACAGGAGCAATGCGGCGACAGTGGGCATACACGTGGTGCACGGCATAGCCGGAATGCGCCGTGGCAACGGCTCGCTCACGTGTCACACGGGTGGTGGTACTGTAGTGGATACATGGTTAGAAATATTCTATTTATTTATTTAGTTATTACACTGGGTAGTCTACTGTACTTAGTGTAGCGGCAACCGCCGCTGCACCTCAGTAAACTTCCCCAACAAGGGTGTTCCTGCTTGGAATCTTCCCGAAGAAGGGTGTGTAACCAAGTACTTGGCTCTGAACATTCACGCCTTCGGCGGTACTCGACTCCACCACGGAGAGGTATCCCGTTGCATACGGTTTGTTCAACCCCCTTGCTCGCTTAACAGAACCCATTTCTGGGATACCAGTCTACTCACAGTTGTGGCTTCGCCGTGTATACGGTTTCATCCGGCCCTGCCGATATCCATCGAGTCCCTCTTGTGACTCGCCCCCTTTTCCCTCACTTCCCTATTCCTTTTCCTTTTCCTTTTCCCCTTTTTGGGTAGCCCCCGCTATCCACGGCTCACACCGACTCATTGTCGTGTGCGCCATCGTTTGGACTCGTGCCTCCTACTTGGAGCAATACACCGTGTGGACGGAGCTTGTCTGGTTTGCCAGCTACCCCTTCCTACGCAAGTCGTGAAGGCTGACATCGGCTTACAACCGACCTATTCGTGTCATCCCTGGAAGGGCTCTGCTACTGCGTTCACCTCGTGAGAGGAAGATCCCGAACGTCTTCGTGGTGTTCTCCCGTCGCCGGGCATTGCACCACAGGAGCTGGAGTCCTCAGACATATTGAAAATTATGGCGGTTGTGTCTGGCCTGGGCGTGATGAGGTGGCTGGAAAAAGTTTCGTTGAATTATCTACTGCCCTCACCAGATATTATATAGACGACAAAATACCCTAGGAAGTATAATAGCTTTTGACAGCTGATTTTTCATGTCAGAGATGTATCTCACAATAATTGATTATGAATTCGTGGATAGATCGAGTATAAACACTAGAAAATATGCGTATAGAACCATAAGCCAACTTGGGCCAGTCCACCTCTCCTCCATTTGACAACCCCCACCTTCTCTTTAAGCACTCTTCGTTTCTCTTCCATTAACCAATTTCTTTACCACAAACCCCTTTACATGTTGCAGCTTGGTGTGTTGCATCTTTTTACGTGCTTTTAGTAGGATGATTTTGTTTGAGTTTGTATTTTGTAGCACATTGCACTTCTGCCGCGCACTAGAACCAAGTTTTTGGTCGTGCGTGTAGGCCATTGCGCTATAATGGCACCTACTAGCGCTGCTCTAGATCTAAGGTTTTAATCGCGTAGGTTATCCGCTGGAATAGTATTTTTGCTACAGTGTACCAGGTTTTGTTGCTCGTTGTGTTCTACGGTTACCATCGGCTTTCTTTTGCACTTCTTATCTTGGTTTTTTGTTGCAGTTTGTGCCTATTTACTACATTGGCGTTGCACGCCTGTGCTGTTATTCTCGAACTACGAATATATTCTTGATCTACTCTCCAGCAAATAAGGGTACAGAGAGGACTGTCATCGTCCATTGTCGTGACATCGTGCACCATGACACACACTAAGCATCAAAGGACAAACATGTCGCGTCCTGCTTGCGCTCGCCTCGCAAGAGGTCTACGGTCTGTAACAGAGAGGATAATTTTTATGGTTTTCCATAAATTTTATGAAACAACGAAGAGAAAACCGCCTAAACACAAGGGCTGCAGATTCGCCTATTTTTATTTTTTGTTGAACTTCAATGGTGACCCGGTTAACCCTCAAATTCAAACGGTGAAAACTCTAGGATGCGTTGTTGTTCTTGACGTTGTTCGTGTCATCAACGGGCACAGAAATTCTTCTCTTGTAGTTTCTTGTGATTAGAGTCACAAGGTATGATACTTTTGTGGTGTCCTTTCTTTTGATATACATGGCTAGCACTCTTGCTCTAACGGCAGTCCTTCCTAGTGAGAGAATCATCAAACTTGGTTGCGTGAAAACGACGAGCAATGAGTGGGATCGCACGAGGAAGACTCGTTGAGGAACGGAAACAGTGGCGTTTAGATCATCCTGTGGGCTTTTATGCCCGTCCTCGGAAGGTCCAAGGAGAGACAAACCTCATGAAATGGGAATGTGGCGTTCCTGGAAAGGAAAACGTAAGCAGGACCACCAGTTCTCGTACAGCTCAAGATCACTGCCCTATTCTTCGAGATGCCGTGCAGTGAACTAACTCGTTTGTTTGCTTTCTAATCAACAGACTATTTGGGCAGGTGGCCTTTACAAAGTTATCCTGGAGTTCTGCAATGATTACCCCAGCGTGCCTCCGAAGTGTACGGTATCCACGCACTTTCGTTTCAGCACTCTGCCTCAGTCGGGAATCTAACATTTCTATGATCGCACAACAGGCCGTTTTAGCCCACCGTTGTTTCATCCGAATGTTTATTCTTCTGGAACCGTTTGCCTCAGCATCACAAAAGTGAATTCAGGCTGGTCTCCCTCCATAACTGTCAAACAGGTACGTTCAAGCACTTGATCTACAAGTCATTTTTTGCACGGTCATCACTACCCATTCAGAGCTATGCGTTCTTTCTCTTCACAGATTTTACTTGGTATCCAGCACCTTCTTGATAACCCGAATCCTGATAATCCTGCCAATACAGAGGCAAAGCGTCTCTATGTGGCTTCACGAAATGCGTACAACAATCGTGTGAGACAGATTGCTGCACAGCACGCTTTTTGAACCTGAGTTTGTCAATTTGAATATCAGAAAACTGCGTAGAGCCAGATTGGTTTTATTGAATGAAAGTTAAACAGCCCGCAAACGGCGCTTTTGCTAAGTTATCGTACCAAAGAAAGGTTCTTCTTTGTTCATTCTATGAACAAAGAAGAACGTTTTCTCATCTTCAGTGACAACTGCGTAAGGTCGCAACAGTCACCGCAGCTAAGCGGAAAACATGTCGTACGACGTCCAATATCTGCCTCTGGCGAGTACAATGGTATGAGGGTACGTGAAATATCGCAGCTCACCTACAGTTGCGATTCTTACCATCGTACTCTTTTCTTGGCTGAGTTCTGCGGTGGACGCTCACGGAAAGCGGTGGTGATCGCATTAATCTGCCAGATGTGTTGTGCTGAACCTTCTGGTTACAGAAAAAAAAGTGTATGGATAAACTTGGCCTACCTTGGGAACTTGGCGTTCGAGGCAGAGAATGGCCCATCAGTATAGTACGTCGAGTCCAGCATGAGACGTTCGTCCTCACGAATCACAACCGGTCAACTTCGTTCTGGTTTCGTTTTACCCGTATAACGTTCTCTAGAGACAGGTATCCAACAATCCTAAAGGGTGGGATTGCTAGCCCCTCTTATGCCGCCGCCAGTTGGACAGGGACAAAAAGTGAAAGAGAAGACGATTTTCAGGTGAACATTCACGCATACAGTATGTGTATCAAGGGTAGTGTAGGTGGGCCCAAGTACACCTTCCCAGCTGCGGCGATCAAGTACATATTTAGACAGCAGCTCCGAAACAATTCTGGTACGGTAACCGCCCATCTATCGCTTCCGAAGCGGGAACGCTTCACTCACTTGTTAGCATTCTCCACTTATCATGGTGGTTCGAATCCGTTTAGCTCGTTGGGGACAGATTCACCGTCCATTCTATAGGATCGTGGCGGCTGACGCTCGTGCAAAGCGCGACGGGAGATTTATAGAAGTGCTGGGAACGTACAATCCGTTGCCACACTCTCGTCGTGAAGCGTCACACAAGATAAAACGAGTATGTCTAAACGTAGACAGGATCAAATATTGGATTTCTGTCGGAGCTCAACCAACTGATACTGGTACGTTCAGTCACAAACCAAAGCTGCAGCTGGTTATGGTGAAAACTGACAAATGAAAAACTTAGTTGCGAGGCTGCTAGGAACAGCTGGCGTTTTAGCCATTTCTCCGCGAGTTGTTGCCGGGAGCGCTGCACGGATATCTGGAAAGAAGAATAATCTGGAAAGGGCGTTCTCAAGTGCGACAACGTCGGGCGGTTTACGGGAGTTGGCAAAGTGATCATTATAACGAGCAGTGGCAGTCGAAGTGCCGAGGAACAAATCGTAAGATCTGGTAATATTAGCCTTCTTTATCGTGGACGGTATGGGGAACCTAGCCTGACTTCTTTTCTGCTCGAAACCTAACTTGAGCTTGGGTGTAAAACGACGTTCACGAGACTAGCAACCAGCTTTGAATCACCTAGTGCAATCTAACGACTCCGAGAGCACGGGCCCTCGACCGCAGAGTAAAGCTGGGTTAGCAGAGTATAACGTTCGACTCATAACACCCACGCTTCCACTTTTCTCCGCTATTCATTGAGGGACAAATGGTGTGCGTAACTAATGACGAGCACGAAGCAATCTGTGAATCTACCTGCGGAGTCGTCGTGATGTCTGTGTGCAATGTGTCTGCTCCAGGGTATACAGCTATTCATGCCTGTGTCTTTTATCGTCGAACAACTGCCACATACTTCTTTCCATCTGTTTCATCCGTTCGTACGACAGCTTTCAAGTCTGATACGATTCGCCCGCTCATTCGTTCTCGTTTCAGCATGCGATTCACCTCGTCACAGAGACTTTCATCGACTCTGTGCCCGTCGAATCTAGCCAAGAGCTCTCTCTGCACCGTGGCCAGTTCTCTCCTCATTTGTTCGAATGCTTTCCCAGTAGCCTGCATCACGGGTGGCGCAGATATTTCTTTCAAATCGGCTGCTGTCAACAACCCTATTCTCCTTCGAAGTCCGTCATTGCTCAAAATATAGCGTAATCCTGTTGTTAGCATAGCGTTGCACGCCCAGAATAAAACAAGTCCGGACGGTAATTGTGTTGTGACAGATACTGATACTACAGAAAGAACCTGGAAAGAACGCAGTATGAATCTGCCTGCATGAATCGGCAGCTTTTGGACTGGATGAAGCTTCGTTGAGGGAGTGGCACCAGGTTCCAAATTCCACAACCAGAGACCAGCCGTAAGTAATGGAAGGACTGCAGTTGCGTCTGGTGCGGATAAATCACTGAGCCATCCTAGTGACGTGACACTCCATCCGTTATCTGCGCGACTGGAAAGCTCTCGCATTCCAAGTGATGCTGAGATAATCAGTGGGAGATGAACAACAAGATGCCATTTGAAGTTACGAAGAGACGACGTGCCTGCGGAGCGCAGCGTTAATCTGTTTAGGCGACGGTAAGTCCAGTACTTTTGCAAAAGGGTGCCAGGTGTGTTCCGCACGAAGTGTTGAATCCGAGGCTGTTCTTTTGCTGCAATGCGTACGCGACCGCGATGGACCTCATTGTGATACAAGAGCGGCAGCGATAAGCCGCGGATAGCTAGTGATGTTAGAGGAATCGTAACGGACCATGGAAGGTCGAATGGCACAGCCTCATGAAGTGCCTGAAGCTGATCAGCTGCGGTGCTTGAAAATTGAGCCAGACTAGATGGTACTGACGCTTTGGTTGCAAGATCGCGATGTGAGTGGTGATTGGAGAGGATGGGGGTATGCGCATTTTGAAGAATTCTGGGGTAGGAATGCCCTAGTAGTGGCGCGTATCGCCGAAGAACCGAGGTTCTACTTAGAGACATCACGACATATCCGAGGAAAACTTCAAGGCAATTTGATTCCTGAGCAGTTGATCAGGCAGTTGTATGCCGGTAGGAGGGCTCGTTGTTTGGTCTAGATTTCAGCTTTAGCAATGCCCAAAAAGAGCAATACTTTTGTTAGCACATGGGGGATGTACAAAAATTAGAAAGCCCTCCCCCACCCTTAGCACGCGAACCCTTTATGCTCATGCATGTGTTGTTCAAGACAAATAGAGTTACCGTTCATGATGTTGTAACCCTGTTAAAACTCTAACCCTTTTATGTTGACAAGCTTAGCTTCCAATCTTGCACAGATTTCGGGTCTTCACGCAATTTTTCTCGTGCAGCAATGAGCAACGGCTTCTCTAGGAAACAAAAAAAGGACTAGTCTAGCGGGACCTCGGACATCACAAACAGAGTTGGTGTGTCTTTACCAGAACCTTGATCATCTACGACAAGAGAGTTGTATAAAGGTAGTCTTGCAGTTCTCAAATCTATTAACCTCTACTCACATCCTAAGCAGAAAACCAGATTCCAGATTATGCACGATGGTGGGATGTCGAGCATCTCTCATATTCTGCGGCGCCATACGTGCAATTGTGTTGTAACTTGCCTTCCTCGCGAGGGGAACCTGTTATGCTCTCAGTACACAAAATGACAAGAGCAAAGCTACGCTTATGCCAAGGGTACTGCATACAACGAGATCTTTTGCGATAAAAAAAGTGGTTACAAGGGAGTGCATTGGTTCATTCTGGAAGTGTATCAAAGCGCTTCCAGAATGAGATCGCGTTCTTGAGCATGAGACCTGGTTAAACAAGAGCTTCACCAGACGAGGGGGCTACCAGAAATCTTCGGCGAAGTAATCTGTTGAAGAGCATAGTTCACGATATCTTATAGCAGGTTACTGTGCTTGGCATAAGTGTTCGACGTCAGGTGGGGATTGTAGGTGGACGTTAGCTTTTACTGGAGCGGTTTGAACATGTCTCAGAGAGTGGGGAAAGAATGGCTTCCGGCTGAGAGTGACCGCGATGGGAAAACGTCGGAGAGCCAGAAAGAAGGGCATGACGAGGAGGAAGCGAAGCTGGTGGCCGCAATCGAAAGAAGTGAACGAGAAACAGAGACGCTTATTGAGCGACTGCGTTTACTGTCAACATCAGAGGAAGAAGCAGCTCCTGAAAGCGTTTCACTCACGCCTGGCACATTAAGTGCATTGCAAAAGGGAATAGCAAATCTTGACGACGTGCGCGCAGTGAAGAAGCTTTGCAAACAGATTGTGGGGGAACAATGGGAACGTCTTCAAGACGTTTTTTTCAAGCAGGTGGAACAGGCTAGAAATGCACTTCCCAAACGGGTGTTAGAATTGGAGAACACTCTACCACAAGACTGGTACAAAGATGCTTGGTATCAGTTGTACGTGCAGTATATGGGAGTGAACGATGAATTTGAAGAAGGGAACTTTGATACATTGCGAGGTATGTTACCTTACTTGAAAAGAATTGGGTTTCGAAACCTGTGGTTACTACCGCACTATGAGTCTCCCATGGCGGATGGCGGGTACGATGTTTCTCGATATGAGGTTCGGGAAAGTCTGGGTGGGCAAGGTGGCTTTGAACGGTTTATGAATGATGCGTTCGAAATGGGATTTCGTATTGGAACGGATGGAGTTTTCAATCATACATCTATCAAACATGATTGGTTTCAAAGCGCTTTGAACGGGGAAGAACGATATATCAATTACTACGTGCAACGAAATGGACGCGAGAAAATTGGCGAGTTTGATCGAGACGGAGAGATTGTGTGCAAGTATCGTGATCCTGATGGCACAATAACGGAACGAAGCGTGATATTCCCGGATATGGATCGTACACATGGGCTGTGGGTGAAGATCAACAACACGAGTTATCAGATGTACAGAAGTTTCTATCCATTTCAGGTGGATTTGAACTTGCAGAACGTGGCGGTGCTGGAGGAGATACTGCGGATATTAGGACGGGAACTGTGTGGAGGTGTGGTTGCGAAACGAATGGATGCGGCGATGTATTGGGTCAAGAAGGCGGGATGTAAAATCGGGGAGGGGGAAGAAGTTCATTGCATACTGGGGTTGTTCAAAGCGTTTATGAAGGTTGTGAATGGGCGGTCGGTTATGTGGCCTGAAGTGGTGGCTGATTGGCGATGT
Organism: Gracilariopsis chorda; assembly: GCA_003194525.1. Lineage (NCBI taxonomy): Eukaryota > Rhodophyta > Florideophyceae > Gracilariales > Gracilariaceae > Gracilariopsis > Gracilariopsis chorda. The sequence continues at coordinate 20,862 of NBIV01000079.1, forward strand.
GCGTCGCGGTACGGCGGGAAATGGACGGAGTGGAACGGGGTGAAATGCAGCAGTGAGGGGGACTTACTGGGGGCGTTTGGGATGCAAGCGGCGCTTAGAGAAGGGTGCTTTCTGGGAAACGCGGGGGCGTTTTGGCGTGGGGTGTTTGAGAGAGAGAGTTGCGAGAGCTGTGCGGAGTGGGTTGTGTGGATTGAAGATCATGACGAGATTTATATGGAGATGTTTCCTGCGGAGACTCGTGGATGGGTTGCGGAATTGATCAAGAGCCGTGGAGGAGTTATTTTTCGTAATGGACGGGCTGGTGCGGGGAGGGTTTTCGATTGTTTGGGAGGGGATGAACGACGGGTTTGTGGGGCTCTGGTACTGGTTTACTTCTGTGGCGGGACGCCTTTGGTGTTCATGGGGACTGAAGTGTGCGCGCGGTCGAGTTGGGAACGGGGCAGAATTGAACATGAACGGTTTGTGGAACGCGTCCAGGAGCTGGAGGTTGCAATTCGCAGAGAGGATTGCTTCGACGGGAGATGGTTACACCGGGGAGCTGTGACGAGGGGCATGACGGAGGGGGGCTGGAGCAGCATTGAGGTGGTGAAAAGACTGAATGAAGAGCGGAATGGGTGCGAGATGATGAGAAATGGGGAGGTTGTGGCGATTGACAGTGGCGCTGTTGACGTGGTCTGCGTGGGACGCGGAGGCGGGAGGAAGGCTGTTATGGCAGTTGTGAACATGTCCGCGGGAGAGCGGGAGGTGTGCGTGGCGGTGAGACAGGCGCGCGCTCTGTGGCGCGTTGGCGTTGGTGCGGGCGGAGTGACGATGCGCGAGCTGCTGCGCGGCGGGAGGGTGCGCGCGACGTGCGACGGCGCCTGGCTGCGCTGGCGGGCCGGCCCGTACGAGAGCGCCGTGCTCCGAATCGAAGGCGGCGCCATGGCGGATCGCGTGTGAGACGACTGGACGACTGGACGACTGGGCTACAAAGGCGTGCGGCCAGACACTGCTGAGGGCGCGTGCAGCGATATGCACTTGTAGTGGGCGGAACCGAGTTTGAATGAACGACTCAGTTTTGTACCCGTGGGTATCTATGTACTACGTAGATAGATGCTCACTCGCGATGTGGGAGCTCGCTACATAGTACGTACATAGTATGTTCACTAGCATGTATGTACATAGTATGTTGAACATAGTATGTTCACTACATACTATGTTCACTACATACTATGTTCACTGCATACTATGTTCACTGCATACTATGTAGTGAGCTCCCTACATAGTATGTACGTAGTATGTTCACTACATACTGTACTATAGTGAGCTCCTACATCGCGAGTGAGCGACGGCACACGGCCTCGCGCTTGCGCGACACAAATAGTTTGCACGCGGCCCTGACGGCGGCGAGAGCACGCCTCCCTAGCTCAGTCGGTAGAGCGACAGACTCTTAATCTGTTGGTCGCGGGTTCGAGCCCCGCGGGAGGTGCGCGCGCTTTTTGCCGCGCACGACGAGAACGTGCTGTAAACAATGACATCATCTCACCGCGAGCTGCACCTGTACCTTTTTTACGTATGTAATGCGCATCGTTCGTGCGTCGCGCACGTCATCGTGCAGCGCAGTTTCAAACTCTCAAAAAGCGGCCCGCACGTCGTCGCCGAGGTGCACTCCGGTTCACTCGCTCAGCGCGGAGATGCGCGCCACCATGGCCCCTGCCACCGCCACCGCCACCACCACCGCCACCGCCGACCCGGAGCTCACCGTAGCCGCCCTAGAGCTTCTTGCCGCGCCCTCCAACCACCAGCCCAGCGTCGACAGACTCTCCGTTCTCTCCTCCGCTCTAGCAACCGCGCTGCGTCCGCCCCACGCCCGCATCCACCCCGCGCTGCGCGCGCTTGCCGCCGTCGTCGCGCTCAGACCGGCCGCTCATGCCGTGCTCATTGCAAATGACGTCGTCCATGCTCTGCTCAGAGCCGCCACTATTCCGGCGTGCGCCGCTTCTTCGCTCAATATCCTTGCCGCTTTGCTTTCTCGCCCGCCGCCCAACGCCGTCGCAGCGCCGGTGCCCACCGCCGTTGCGCAGATCGCTTTGCCGTTGTTAAGAGCGCCTTTATTATCGTCTGAAGGCGATGCCGCCGCGGCTGCTTCGCTGCGAGTGCTCGCCGCCTTGGCGAGGATCACCAACTTCTCAACTTGTCGCGCCTTGAGTGATCGCACCTTGTTGAGGGCGGTGCATTCCGCTTTGTTACGTGCTGTACATACCTCAAATGCATTGCTAATCTCGGTGGGCGCTGATTTCATGGTGGCTCTTCTGTCCGGCTCGCATTTGCATCTCCGACCTACTTTGAGTGAACTGCGAATGTCCCACCTGTTTGTCCGTGCCTTGCACCTGCAACACGCCCGTCCAAACCTCATGCGTTACTTCGCAGCGCTTTTACAACCGCCTTGTTCCATTGCTGAAATCCCCCACTCTAGTTTGTTACCGCAGCTCGTCGCCTCTTTGACCAGCGGCAGAGCACAGGAGTTAATGCCTGCCATTCATGTTTTATCCGCCCTTCCGAATCATCTTATTTCCCCTCCCACGTTGGTTACCCCGCTCGTTCAGGTATTGCCCCGCTTACCACTTGCAGTCCTTCCACAGGCGCTTGCCCTCTTGACCAGTCTCTTGGCAGACAAAGTTCAAGTCGCTAAACATGCCTATACTGCTCAGGCAGCGTCATCATTGTCAGAAGCCATTCGTCCGCATACCGCAAATATATCCGTCATGCATCCCGCCCTTCTCGCCCTTCGTCAGCTTATTCATTGCTATGATCGCAACAGAGCCGCTGTTGTCTCAGCTCGACTTGCACAAGTCGTTTTGCTTGTGCTTGTTGAACATGCCCGCAATCCTACTTTGGTTGCTGCTGCTGCTAATGTCTTCATCCTTCTATCCCCCGCTGATCTGGCCGCTTCTCAGATTACTGTCGCTTCGCTCTCGAATCTTCTGCATGCTAGATTGGCATTGCACAATGCTCATGTCGCCGCTGCACCGGCTTTAACCGATTTGTTGGACGCCCTTGCCTTGGCTGAAGTACCAGCTGCCACTAACACTCCTGTTGTTGAAACACCTGCACCGCGCACTTTGAGTAATGCCAATTTGTTGCGCCGCCGTACTGCTACTACGCGTCGTGTCGTATCCGACTTTGATGTTCGTCGTTTAGCACATCTTGACGTTCCTACCCGCTCCGCCAAGCGTGCCAGGAAGACGCAACGTCTCTTACGAAATGGTAATGAACCTAGTCAAGAACCGCTGGCAGATCTGCTTGCTCGTCATCGCGCACAACCTCCCGGCCAGCTCGATATCGGTCAGGCACCTGCTATACGCGCCCACAGTCATCTTGGTACTGCCACGCAGTACCGCTCCCAATCGTCGGCATCGCAACTACACGTTCCGGACGACGGGCCGTCTAGCGCGCCTATCTGGCCTATCAGTTCGCCGTCACACCTGCCAAACGGCACCAGCAGCTTTGATACCCTTGATGATAGTGATGAGGATGCGAGTGATTATACTAGTAATGGCTCTTTCTCCATGTCCGCTTCTGATGATGATGGAAGCTTTGAAGATGAGCCACTTGTGGCACCGCAGTCCAGACAACCCTCTGAACTCAACGACGTGCTGCGTACTATTAGCGATATGCAGGAACCGCAATCTGCTTCGTTCAGTACTAGTATTGCGGGACTTCCTGTTCGCAAACGCGATGTACGTGAATCTTCTACCGTTACTAGCAGCGCGGAGAACATGGATGAAAGTGATATTGGTGAGGAAAGTGAGTTTCCAGACCTTGCTTCACGGGTGTTTCAACGCGCTTATGCCAAGCAAGTCGCCCAGAGTGAGGCGGATATCCTTTATGGATCAAAACGGTACGCGGAACGGGAACGCAATCATGTGACCGGTGCTAGACCGCAGTGGAGTATCTGGCCGTTTCATTCCACTGATGATGGCGGTGGGGGGGCTTCGCTTCGCTTGGCGGCTGGTCGATCTCATACTCGCGGTGAAAGTGGTACTATCAGGGGTAGACGATAGTGTTGGCGTCATTGATATGTTTGTCGTTTTTGTTGCATCCTGTGGCTATATGATTACGTAAGATTATTCATTTGTCGTGGTCTCGAGTTTATTTGGTGAGGCGTGCCGCCATGGTATTCATCGCGGCTCTTCGTGTGATGTCAGATTCTATCCCTTTTGTCATGGAAAGCTGTGTATCGTCGATTGGACTCACGGCATGTTCAAGTTATGTGAGAAAGAGGGTTTGTTTGGGCTTTTTTATTAGGTTCAGGAGCGGCTACCATGGGGATCGCGAGACTCGTGGGGGGTCTCGCAACCCGCTGTTTGCATGAGCGGGAGAAACATTCTTGTTCCTTCGCGCAGTGTGGTAGATAGCAAATTGGCGGAGAACACGACTGCACGTTACTTCATAGACTGTCGCTGTTTTACTGTAGTACTTTATGTTAGCTTATGGCACAAGTGTTTATCGACGGAGGACGGCGATACAAGTTCTCGAAGAATGCAAACCGCTGTGTCGTTAATTAGACAGGTTTCGAGTAGTAACCTTTATTTCTTTGCATGTTCTCCACATGCGAAGATAGACAGACGTATGTAGTTCAGTCCTCCGCTGGAGATACGTGCAGTAAAAGACCATGACCTTTTCGCTGTCATGTAACCGTGAACTCTCTTCTTTTGTTCTAAGATTTGGGCGCAAGACTTCTCATTCCGGCGACATTATGGATGGAACGGTTGTTCAAAGATTTTCTGTTTCCGTAAGCGATAGAACCTTGGTCGGTCATTGCCAGATAATCCCGGATAATGTTTTACGTTTCTGTTTCCGTGTTGTTGGCAGTTATTTGAGCTTAGAGAACAACCCCGAACGACAATGTTGTACAAACTAAAGGACATCTCTTGCAACCCTCATATGACACTTCCATCGCAATGGTGTTTTGTTCAAATACATTGCCATCGGATGTAACTGGACATAACTGTACCCGCATCACTTCTGTTTTCCTCACAGTGACCTCTGATGAGCAGAAATCTGTGTGCTCACCAGAACTGGAACAGTTCGTTCTTTGAAGCCAGAAGTCGCCCAAAACAAAGCGCAAACTACAAAATAATGATAAGTTCATACTATATGAGCGTAGTACACGTCCTCGTGCCTCGCATTGGAAAGCAAGTATAGTCATTGTAGTTGGAGGTGCGCCCCGTAAAGACCATGACCTTTCCGCTGCCATGAAATCGTTGGCCTTTTCCTACCCTTCAATGCATAGCGTCCCAAGAAAATCACTTGATTCTTCGACAGGGGCCAGGCTCAACCACTTGTCAGAACGCAAAACTGTGAGCCGATCTTCTAATGAACGGTGCGATAATGCAGTTACACGGCCTCTTTGTTCTTCATAAACTCTTCAAGGTCGAATTCATCTTCTTTGGTCTCCATTTTCGGGTCGGGCATGACATCATATCCGCCTTGGATCTGGCGCTTAATCTCCTCGTCTAGAAACTCGTGGGTGGTGAGCAAGTCATAGCGTCCCACGGGGACCCCGTTGCGATTGAAAAGAAACTTGCCATGAAAGTTCCAGATGATCTCCCCCGGAAAGTAGCGAGTTCCTAGAGCGAATAACTGATTCCATTCGAGGTCTGTTTTCGTAAAGAGCTTGATATTTTTGTTATACTTTTTGTATACAAATTTCTTGATCTCTTCAAACGATTTGGTCTCCTTCTGCCCGTACCAGTTGCTTGGAAACGCTAGGATTTCAAGCCCAGAACCGTGATAATCTTCCATTAACTTGGACAGCATCTGATATTGTTCATCTGTTGCATTGTCTTCTGAAGCAACATTTACAATAAACACCACTTGGCCTTTCAATGTAGAGAAGTCAAACGGTTCCGTGTCAATGTCCCGAATAGGATCTGCATCAAATACAGTGCGAGGAATTCGGGGATTTGGCTTGAATCCACGACGCATCCGCATTGACACGGGTGGCATCCGCCGGGTGCGAGTGATGGAGAAATGCGGCCTGCGACTGATAGCATTTGATGCTCCGCCCTTGTGTAAGAACGCGCTGGGTGAGAAGGGTGCAACGAACGTAAGCATACTGCTTGAGACTTTGCAACGTAGCACGGAAATGAAAAGAGTGCGCAGGCGGACGCTTCAAGCGGATAAGAGCATGTATGGGTGGGTGCCTTCGTAACACTTGTATATGGATTCCTTTGTCGCCATAAAGGTTTGGATCGAATCTGTTGAGCGGCTGGCGGCCAGCCGGAGATGAAAGAAATCTTGCTTGAGCTCAAGAACACAGTACTGTAGGCTACGGTAAAAACGAAATCAATGCGTTCCGTGTACCGTTTACAGTGTACTTCTCCGTGCACAGTTTGTGTACGAAGGGAACATCTGTGAATTTCACAGATGTTTTTCACAGATGTTCCCTTCGTACACTTCGTACACAAACTGCTTTCACACTGTGAAAGCACATAACCAAGAGTTTTATGAACAGGAAACATAGGAAGGGTTAGCAGTCTACTTTCGTCTACGCTGGTATTCCCAACCACATGTCTGTCATGATAATCGTTACGGGACGGCAATCAATGTGTTGATTTTCCTGCGGTCACAACCAAAACTCTTTGGTCAGTGCAAGAAATCTCTTGTGAAACACAAATGTAAGCAAAATGTCCACCTTGTGGAAGTTCCGTCAACAGAAAGATGCAGGAAACAAGAAGAGTTAACATTTTTAACTGACGAGCAAGATTCTTCGTAGCTCTACCAGAATCTCTAGCTACAGTAAGACGGAGTCCCGACGCCTAGAGGTCCCAACACAACTAGGACCTAGCCGAGAAGCTTTGGTTCTGCTAATCGTAAGGAAATCGCGCAAGCAGCAACAGGCAGTCCTACGTTCAGAGAAGAGAGAAATGGTCACCACGGTTTCGGATGAAGCGGAGCAGGCCATCCCAAGCATCCACTCAAACATGTACGCAGTAATGAAAGGCGCTCGATTTCAGTGCTGTTGTCATGGATGACCGCGTTTGAGGCCTCATTTCAGTATCAGAACGAAAGATCTCCGCAGAAACGTCCAGCAAGACGGTCCTGGCGGACGGTGTGATCCCCAACCTCGAATTCTTGCTCCGTGAGGCTTCATTTTCGAAGCTTAGCGATTGCCTTAGATTTCAGCGCACGAGACCAATGAACTTCGTCGGATGACGCACCTCGAATACCGCGGCCATTTGGAAACGATTATATAGTGCACGTTTGCGAACTAACCATACCCTCGCACAGTATCATCAACGAAAACACCGTCGTAGATTTAGCTTGCTTCTCTAGCCAAACGTCATACAACAACGGGTATACACACTGTGCTACAGAAAAGGAATCGAGGTTCGAGTAGGAAGGGCCAAACATTTGTTAACCGTTAATCTTGTTTTACTCCAGGTTCAGAGGCGTAGCGGATATGCACTAACTGATAAAAATGGCTGATACTCATTCTATAGCTACCGCATACCGTTCTTTCTCAACAACTTATGTGCTTACTGAATTCTCATAATGTTAAACCTTCCGACAATGCGACCTTCAAATCGATCGGTTTCGTCCTCAACCAGCGGGACAATGTTCATTTGGGGTTCCGTAGGCATGTCAAGAGAAGCGTCTCCTGGGGGAGTAAATTCCCGGCCGTCATCGGTTCCAGTGTCGTAGGCAATGAGAGTGCCGTTCTCCCTGGGAATGAACATACCGTTACGGAACATGTTTCTGTTGTTAATCTGGACAATCCAGTCGGGCGAAGGAGCAATCATACCCAACATAGTGATGAACGGACGTGCACAGTCGACGGCGAAGAAGAGAGAAGTGTCGGTTCCTGGAAGGGACGGTCCATCGGCAGCTGCGACAGTGAACACCTTACCCGTGCGTTGCATGTTCTTGGCCTGAGTAACAAAACGACCGTTCTGTCCAGTTTCAGCGATCTGTTCGACCTGCGGAGAGGCGAATCCGCGAATGGTGAAAAATGAGAAGCGATTGGAGTGGGAGGCTCCGGCAAGAGGAGAGAACACAAGGCCATTGGGTGGGATAAGATCACCGAAGTTTTCCGCGGTCAACAGATTGGTGAAAGTAACCCTGTAGACAGCTCTGCCACTGCAAGCGCTTTCGGCTACGGCCTGGAATAGGGCGAGTGAAAGGAAAAATGCGGTCACTTGGCGAATCATGATGAATTGAGAGTTAGAGGTTTGTGCGGAGAGTTAAGTTTCAGAGATATTGTGAGGTCAGGTAGCGGGTTGTGACAGGCTTGAGGGGAGCTACCAGGGACTCACATGGTTCTTATATACCCCGAAGCGCAGATGAAGTCAACAGGTCGGGCAGGGGGACAAGATGAAGAGCCGGTAATCATAGCAATGCATCCGCAAACAGTGCGTGCGCGTTGTATTTCGACATTTTCCGTCTATAGACGATGGCCGTTAGTGACTCTCGAGTATACTGGTGGCCACAGGATCTGCGGAGCAAAGAGGACATGATTGGTTTCTACACTAGCGTCTTGGCCCATTGCTCCTCTTCAAGTTCTACCTTGATGCTGTTACGTGCTTCCCATGGAGAAAGTGCTGTAATTATCACTGCTAAGAATCTGCCACTGTACGGCTAAAGCAGTCCACTTCTCTTCTCTTCAATCGTGCTCACAACCTTTATGCCAATAGCTCTGGCTATCGGCTTTTGCGTATGACGTCACTTTTGTGCAGACGTTCATATTTCATGGGAAGCATATTATTGGGGCCTTCGTTCCACTCTACCCATGCTACTTTCGATAAAAGGATACATTCGAGCTCCCCCTGCTGTCCTTGGTAACCCTTAACCCTGTTATATACACACACACATACTTCCCTCAGAATCGATTACCTTTTAACCGTGGCCACATGGTTTCAACTATTTCCTTCGTATAAACTTGCATGATTGTCTCAGAATTTCTCTTCAGAGCAATTCATCGAAAACACAACGTTTGCCGCCACAAATACAAGGGCACTGCTACCCTTGGTACATGAGGACTGTATGGCATCATGCCTGTCAAGACGTAGTGCAACAAGGGACACTCCACGGAGCACAATGTCGTGGTTCCTTTCGAAAATCTCACCATCCGCACATTGACAGCTCTTGTTGGAAATGTAACCCTTTACCTGCTCTCATAAGGTCGAAATTCTAAGACAATGCTCGAAGAACAGGATGCAGAGCTATCTAGTGCTTTCTTTGGGTCTGCGACATCATTGATTCTCTTAGCAAACATCATCAGACTAATTCTGTGAAGTGGCATAAATAGTATGAAAAAATTGCTAATTTCTATGATATGTCGTGGTACGTCGTCGAGGGTGGGCTTGGTCTTGTTGAACGCCGCATCGTTCAGACGTCTCGCCATGTTTAGAAGTGAAGAGAAAGCCACAGACATGAATCGCGAAAGAACTTTAGTACGAAACGTAGCTACTTGAAACAAAGGGATTCGAAGGGAACTAAGAGAAGCTGGCATGGCAATCTGTTCCTTCTTGCTCCCAGTGACACATTTAACTTTTTGTTTGATAAAGGCTTTCTTTTTCGGATTCCGCCAACCGAGCAAGCCTTGTTCTATTGTAGTGTGAGCACGCTGGGGTTTCTCGAACAAAAAGTCGGCATATGACTAGCCCATTTCATGCGAAGTGTGTGGAGTGTTCACAGAACAGCAGGTGAATTGAAGGCAACGGGAGCAAAGGACACTACACGAATACAATGCTTTCACTTATCATCTTATCTTTCACAGTTGCTGGTTTCTAATTTTGTGTGCTTTCACGTCCTTCTTTACAGATTCTGCAACGCTCTTCTCGCTAACAGCTCCTCTTTTTGTGCACTGCCGTCCTTCCGCTTGTTCTGAAGTTGATTAATGGATCAAGGATGGGAATAGAGCCATTCAGGCAAGGACTTCATGAATGACATCTGTTTTTCGATCAGGGAGACGGCTCCACTTCATACGGCTGAGGACGAGAGCGTAGAATAGAATGTCTGAAGCTTTGAAACTGATCAGATTAACCATCATGAAGTGTAGTCCTTTCTCCTGAATCGAAAATCTGAGGAAAGCGAAGTGGATCCGCAAATCGGTCTGCCTTGGGTACTTAATGCCTTCGAAAAAGACATTAGTTCATAGAATTGGTAGGTAAAAGCTGAGCATTTGGGTTAAAGGGTTAGCCTTCTGCAAACCCTGACTGGTCGTGCTGATGTCTACCATGCATCGTGACACGTCAGGGCCATAAGCCTTTCTCCAAAGGTTGCGTTGACGGTTTGTTGCCCAGCAATGAACGCAAATGTTCTGGACAAGGTTTTTGACTGATATTCCTTAACATTACAACGGTAACCCTTTAACCCTAACCCTATGTACACGATTAGAAAAGATTATACAGTGCACGCCATAAAGATAGGACACCCCATATTTTGTGGCGTCTTGGGTTCAAAATTGGGCCATGTATAAAACAAAAGCGGTGAAAAGGACTCTTTTCAGAAGACCAATCAGGCCCAACAGGCCGTTTTATAAAAAACTAAAAACGTCTGGATGTTATTCCGATTCGGCTACTACAGAGGGTGTCATATCTATAAGACATTTCCGCTTTACGCGGCAAAAGCAAACAGATACGCACTGCAATGACGCGTCAAAGCCCTTATATGGTAACAATGGCTCTGTAACAAGCCGAAAGTTCCCCCGCAAGCACAAAAACCATCACAATCATAGGAAAGGGACTCCGTTTGTCTGAGAAAGAACAAAGAATGGTCACGGCTCTGCACAGTGTCAAAGAAAGCGTCTCATCCATCGCTAAGGCGCTGGAAAGGTCGCGCAGCGTTGTAAGCAACTTTATGCGCCTCAAAGACACCTATAGAGTGAAAAAAAGTTCCGGTAGGCCATCGAAACTCGCGCTGGTCGCGAAACGACGCCTCATCAGCGAGGCTGCCAAAAGCAATATGAGCGCCCGTGCTCTTTGAAAGACTCTGGAACTCTCGGTGTTCCTTCGTACTACCCAGCGCATATTGCAGAAAGCACCCGTTCTCGATTACAAGAAGTTGCTGCCATGCCCCAACATCACCCCTTTGCACCGCGCCAAGAGGATGGAATGGGCTTCAGCTCATTTCCAGTGGAGTCCACAGGAATGGGCCAAGGTTTTATTCTCTGATGAAAAAAGGATTAATTTGGATGGCCCGGACCGTCTCGCGTACTACTGGCATGACATAAGGAAGGAAGAAAAAATATTTTCTCGCAGGCAGGCAAGGGGTTCTTCTTTGATGGTATGGGTTGCTTTTGCAGAAGGTGGTAAATCTGTTTTAGCAATCACAAGTGATAACCAGGATGCCAAGAAGTACTGCAAGACACTGGAGGATTACTTGCTGCCCTTTGCAGAGAAGACCTTTGCTGGTTGTTGGACGTTTCAGCAAGATATTGCTTCTATCCATCGCGCAAAGCTCACCAAAAATTGGTTTAAAGACCAAAACATCACCGTTATGGAGTGGCCTGCCAAGAGTCCGGACCTTAATCCGATAGAAAACATGTGTGGCATACTTGCAAGGAAGGTGTATGCAAATGGTCGTCAGTTTTCTAACCTGTCAGAGCTCAAGTTTTGTGTGTTAGAATCATGGGACGAAATTGACTCATCCTACATCTAGGAGCTTCGTTGCAGCATGCCAAAGCGTTGCGTACAGGTCCTAGAGAAGCGGGAAGCCAAGACAGACTATTAGAAGCACAGTATGGGCTCTGTAAGGTGGCGTAAAGTGGAAATGTCTTATAGATATGACACCCTCTGTAGTAGCCGAATCGGAATAACATCCAGACGTTTTTAGTTTTTTATAAAACGGCCTGTTGGGCCTGATTGGTCTTCTGAAAAGAGTCCTTTTCACCGCTTTTGTTTTATACATGGCCCAATTTTGAACCCAAGACGCCACAAAATATGGGGTGTCCTATCTTTATGGCGTGCACTGTATGCACAACTTAAAACCGTGCTGGTAGCCTTCTAACCCTACAGCCTCCTAAACCCTTCACCTTTTGGTACCAACGCCTCCGAAGGGTAAGGGTTAGTTGGGTGACAAAGATATCAAGCGTTCTTCCTAAAAGGTACGACGTTGAAGACGGGCCACGTTGTAATAAATCCTTGCCGAGAGACATTTTAATGTGGGGCGAGTAATATTCTGAGGCAAGTTTTAAAAACCTGCCTCAGTTATTATAAATGAAAATGACATTCTCTGGATCCCTTGCTTGCCTCGTTGCTTGCTGGGATCAATGTTTACAACTCGCTGCGACCGATACTATACTGGGTGCGGTGACCATCACGAGCTCAAACTAAACTAGAGTAAGAGAGAGATACGGTACTACGGCAGAGCAACCTAGGTCGTTCTAGTGCGCATGGCGCCCGTAATGAAGAAGAAGAGCTAAGGGACCGTCAGACTTTAGTGTAGTGTCTGAACGTCGTCCGGCAGTTTGAATTGGGCGCACTAACCGTATAAGCCTTTGGTCTCCGCGTGAGCCCCAAGCCGTTTTCTTGACATACTACAAACGGCTATTGAGTTCACGGTTGGAGACCTACGGTTCGGTACACATGATGATGGAAGACTAAAAAGTTGTACGGATAACCTTGGTTACCTGTGGTGCCAAGGGTACCCGTATCCGATACTAACGGAAACGATCGGTAGTACAAGAGATATAAATGCACTGTGGCGAAAAAGTTTTTCCTTTAGTACAGAAAGCGTACGGTGGCTAATGGTTCACTTCAACAGTTGCTTCACGTTTCAATTTACTTACAAGGTCCGATGAAGTGTCACAGTCAAATAAGAAGAGAAATGCTGAACATTGTATATCTTAACGGCTAATAGTTCTTTCGACTCGATGCAAAGTGAATCCCTTATTCGACCTTTCTGATGTCGAAAGTACCGATGATGCGGCCTTCAAATCGGTCAGTTTCGTCCTCAACCAGCGGGGCGATGTTCTTCTGCGGCTCTGTGGGAATGTCGAGGGAAGCGTCCACCGGGCTGGTGAATTCTCGGCCATCATCGGTTCCAGTGTCGTAGGCGATGAGCGTACCGTTCTCGCTGGAAATGAACATTCCGTCACGGAACATGTTTCTGTTGTTGATCTGAACAATCCAATCAGGTGAGGGGGCAACCATACCCAACATAGTGATGAACGGACGTGCACAGTCGACGGTGAAGAGCAGAGACGTCGTGGTGCCAGGCATTGTGGGTCCGTCGGCGGAAGCCACAGAGCGTACCTTACCAGTTGGAACCAAGTTGGTCGCCTGGGCGACGAAACGACCATTCTGTCCAGTCTCAGCGATCTGCTCGACCTGTGGGGAGGCGAATCCACGAATCGTGAAGAAGGAGAAACGGTTGGAGTGGGAGGCTCCGGCAAGAGGAGAGAAAACCAGTCCGGTGGACGGGATGAGCTCGCCGAAGTTCTCTGGGGTTAGAAGATTGGTGAAGCTGACCTGATACACGGCCTGACCAGAGCAGCCACTTCCGACTGCTGCTTCAAAGAGGGCAAGGGTGAGGAATACGGCAAGTACTTTACGGATCATCGTGAATGCAGAGGTTGAGATGGAGTTGATGAGTCAATAGGGATCAGTGAAGCTGTACGTGATGTGAGTTTGTTAGCGTGAAGAGAGTGCACAGGCCGGTCGTCACGGAAGTTCATGTCGAGCTTTTATAGCAAGATGAAGGCTATAAACTTCGTTGAAACATCGTCGAGAGAAGCGGGAAGCTTGAGACCCCTTGCGCTCGCTGCACAAGGCGCAAGATTTCGACGCTCCCTTTTCGCTGATGAGGAGGGGCGTTGACACTGTCAACTGCTCGACTTGGAGGGCTCTGTAGGGGAGCGTGGTTTGGAGCGATTTCTACTGCACTACTACACTTGTGTTGGGTTTGACGTCTTCGCCAGCTCGGGTGCACAACAGATGCAACGTGACACGCGCATGTTGGGAAACAGCACGCGCCTTGTTCCGCCACGTGCACTTCGCCGCCTTTCTCAAGCTTTGCTGAGTTTGGAAATCGGCCTGTCTCGTTGGGCAACTTGAGGTTATGATATAAGAGTACGGGATGCTTATCGATCGTGGAACACGAATGACTACCGTCACATATCCAACAATTATCGGAACAAAGGCAACATTTGGTTCTCAACAACCGACGTAAAGCAGTCTACTGTTGTGACCTGCAGTGTGGTCCGCTTTTCGTACTCGAATGGAGAATCCGCACAACGAGGCTCCAATTCTGAGCATTGAGGGGTTTTTATTAAAACACTTCGGTAGCAATCCTACCTCTGCCCACAGACGGGAGACTGAAACGTGGACGGTCCTCAATGGATTTGCTCTCGTGCCGATTATAGTTTATACCGACGATCTTGTTGATCGGCTGTGCTGTACATGATGTGCAGGCAGCACAAGGGTCGTTAAAAGAAAAGAGCATTGCTCTTGAGCAGGATATTCAATTCGAGGAAGCTATTCCGAGCATCAGCATTGCCGGGCTGCGAGTTGTCCGATAGAGTTACTGATTCTGGTACCGTTGGTAACACAGAGAAATGCAGTGAGAGGATTTCCGGAATTTCGACGCTCCAAAAATGATGGAAACTGGCTCTGAGTTTGTGAGGTTCCAAATCACACATCCAAGGTTCCGATTTGGAACCTCACAAGTTGTGAGTCACAACCTCACTCATAAACCTTACTGTTATCGTCCTTCTTGACGCTCTACTAGTACAGAAAGTAAAGGCTGGGGCGTGGCTTTGCAAATGTATCTATAACCTTGCGCTGGTCCCAGTTGCATTCCTCCGTCCAAGGTGTCCTATCCTACATAACGTTACTTGGGTCGGTTTCGTTCACGGGCATGTATTCGGCATTATAGCCCCGTGGTTCTCGGTGCGGCCCTCGGCTTTTCGGCGTCGAAAGTGTGCGTCAACTCACTTGTCAACTCACATTGGGCACGTCAGCACTATTACACGTATCGATGGAATATTTGCGGCATATGCTTTGCAGCGGAAGTTTATACTTAAAACCCCATGTTAAGGGTTACCGCTAACCCTTACCATTCACAGCCTGCTTTATTTCGTAGGCAGTACATAAATACTGCGACCCGTTGTATATGAGTTTGAAAACCTAGTGGGGTTGTGGATAGCCACACTAATACGAGACAAACGAGACAAACATGACACCTTTATATTTGAGCCTGGGGGGGAGGGGGGGGGGATGGGCTTGACCAATTTGGTTATCATGTATGAGCACGATGAAACCTTACGCCGTCAGATGGCCTTTTTAATGACGCTTTGATAAAAAGGGTTTGCAGGGTTAGCAATGCTATCCCTATAATCTTTTCGTAGGGCCTGTAGAATATTGTTGTGGACCAACACTTCAAGAAACGAAGCTAGTGGAGCCCATATTTCCTGTGAACTCTCCACCTATTTTAAGAGCGCTTTCGTAAACCCTTCTGTGTGTGTGTGTGGTTACGGGAACGTGCCTCTAATTACGGTATTCGCTTTCTACAAGTAGAAGGCCAAACATCTATTCGACAGCTAAATTCCCCTAGTAGACCCAATCGCATCTCCACTTGGCTTCCTCATCCGGCGTAACTTTATAGTGTTTTATAGCCTTTTCGGAAGGTCGGCACACCTCGACGGGCGGAACTGCATGTGCCCTGCTGATACAACAAGGGTGGAGCATGTTACTAAAGGGGTTACTGGTAAAGGGTTAACCCTTTACTGGTAGCAAGCATAATGGGTTTAAAACAATGCAGCAGCACGAAAGACGAAAGGTCTGTCGGCACCGCAGCAGCGACAGAATTTCTCGAAGAAGTCTTTGTTGTGTCCAAAACGTGTCGTCAAAAAAGCATAAACTACTGACTGCACCTCACTGATCAGATGTTCTCTATTGTTACGCACCGTGAAACAAATGCTCGTTGCAATGATGAGGACCACGAACTAAGAAACACGGAGGAAGCAGAATGCCATTAATGACTCCTTTGACATGTCAGTACTCAGCTAGCATTCCGGCCACCAACTTGTGTACGGCTCCGTTTTACTCGCAGCTTGTCTAGCTACGTTGCGTCTACTCTGCTTCGTCTGTAATTCAAAAACATTCGTGTACTTCGCATTTGATTTTCGCGTATTAAGTTGTGTCGCCGTGCCGCAGAGCACCTGGAGAAAATGTTTACGCAAACATCTCCTCTTTTGTCTGTGCCTTAGTACTTACCAAAATAAGGGTAAGAGGGTTAAGGATTAGAAGGCTATCCGTACTGGCACACATTCAAAACGCTGGAACGTGTGAACCATAACGCTTGAAAAGCGAAACCCTATCTTGCTGTCCATGGTTTATATTACTGGGAGTGTAGCCTTGAACAGATGCGACCAATTTATGACAGCGAGGACAGGCACGAAAACGAAGGGAGCATTTCTCCCACAAATATCTTGCTTCGTTGGAGCGTTGAAGTCGGAATGAGACGCCACGCTTCCAAATGATAGAATTGAATTGCGCTTCTCCACGTTTGGCGGCAGTACGAAAGGTCAACTATGAAGCTCCTGTTTACATCCTCATTTCTCGAGTCGAAGTAGGCACAAGCAGTTCTTGATTGTACTGATTTCATGAAGCGCTGAGGTCCTGCGCATGCACAAAAGAGAAGTGCGCTGGAGCTGGGACAATGAGCCCTTGTTCCTTAGGGCTTTAGATTGATATCTACAACCGAGTTTCCTTTTTGGTTATGCGATCGGATAGTGTCAAGGCAGGCAGTTTCTACTTGGGAAATGACAGCTGGGAAGCTGGGGACTCTTGACTTCAAATGCTAGGGACGAGGACGCAGTGAACCGTGCGCCAAAAACCATGTACGACATGTACTCGGGAATCATTTTTAACAGACAAGATATCACTAAAGTTTCGTTTCTCGGTGTAACAAGTTTCTGTACCACTCGAAGGTGAAAGGTGCGACGCGCCGGTTTCACACCACAAAAACAGCCAGTGATGTTTGAGCCAGCTGTGCAACAACTCACTTGCCGAAATCCCTTCTTCTCAGTACCTATTGCCTGTTTTTCCTTGTCACTACGAAAACTGGGTCACTATTTCGTCTTGGAGCACGCGGGCACGCGTGGAACGTGAGCCCAGGACTTGTCGATAACTCCCGAAGGCATTTAACGAGAAGGACATCGGTTCTCTTAAGGCTTTTGGGATTCCTGGAAGTGGGGTGATTTGTTCTCGCCAAGTCTCCGCTGGAGACTCTCCAGTATCTGCTGCTTTGTGTGCGAAAGTGGAAGAAACCCTTTTTCTCGAGTCATGACTGCGAGACACGGCCAGTCGCGTGTGTGGCGTGTCTGTGGTACAGACTCCGTGGTACGAAGTCCGTACCCGTAGTACGAATTTCGTGCTACGAAAGCACGTCAGGGAATGCAGACGACCGTTCAGGTGGAAACGATTCATCATCATGGGCAAATTTCAAATTTTCAAACGCATGCTCCGTGTCGCGGAGGTAACGGACGTGTACGACCACGACGACCGCACACGATCATCGCGGCGGTACAACCCGCTCTCCGAAGACAAACGACGGTCAAGTCTTCGTGGACTAGAGCTCGCCATGCAACTAACCAACCGACGAGCGCAATAGTTTCTCTAGCACTGGACCATTGCGACGTTCACATTTCCTATATCGTACCTGTTAGACAAAACTCTTTTCCTCACCCTTGTCGCCGCTTCAGCCCATAATACTGCGATATGGGACGCGTCCCTCACGACACTACACTCGCGCCAAGCTTCAGCGTTCTACTCGACCCTATACGCGATCTAGCCGCCAATTGGAGCATCGATGTAGCGAAGGAATTGACAGAATATGCGAAGACGCTCGGACTAGACCTAGACGACGAAGCGAGCAATGTATTGGAGAATGTCGCCCCGGTCGATTTCGCGCAGGCCGCTTTACTCGTGCAAGGCTCCACTTCTATATATTCCAGAAAAGTGGAGCACTTGTACTGCCTCGTTTACACCGCCGTCTCCTCTTTGAACCAGTTAAAGTCTCAAAAGCAACTACGTCAGAGCGATGGGGATGCCAATGCCGATTCTGATGCCGATGAATTCCTCGCAGATGAAGTCGATTATCTCACTTTGGATGACTGCTTGCCGGAAACAGACAATCATCAAGTTTCACTTCCCCACCGGGACTTACCTCCTCATGGTTCAGTTCAGGATAAAACCTGCCTTAGGCAGATCCCACCCATGCTTGTTCAGCACGGTTCGGATGCTTTGCAACTTGCATCGGCAAAGTTCAACATGCTGTCCGCACATCTTCATCCTTCTGGCGCGCTTATCATGCCGGGATGCCCTCCGTTTGATGAAAACTTAGAGGCCTTGCCGGAGGGGTCGACAAACCTTGCGGTGTTATATGATGAACAGAGTGTTCCAAATGAAGACATTCAGCTACCAGAAGTCGCCGCTGCTGGGTTTGATTTCGATGAACCTGCATATTCCACACCGCCCCCACCTGTTGCACATGATGACGATGGGGATGACGTGCTCGTTGCAGTCGCTAGTTCGGCAAAGAAGCGAAGAGGTCGAGTTGACTTTCTAGTGGACAGGGAGTACATAGAATCGCCAAAACGCGATCCATTCCGTCTATTAGATCCTCACGAAAACATACCACAGCTCGAGAAGAAACTGCAAGTCGGCAAAACGTTTCGAAAACCCAGAAAGACAGGCATTCCAAAACGGTATTTAGCCTTCTTGGAGGATGAAAAGAGCGATATTGACTTAGCGGAAGCACTACTAGGACCTATTTCGCGGGGCTCTTCGATAAGAAGTTGCTTCTGTTTCGAAGGTGCGCGAGAAAGTTATCGCACCGTTATGAGACAACGAATGGCAAAGAGGAGAAAGATGAGACGAAAGGCATCATCACCTACTGGAATCACTTTTGACGAAGAGAACGATGTGTTGGCCGACATGGAGGAAGAAGAGGATCTTGACGAAATGAGACTTAACACCGTCACTTTCGGTGCCGACGAAGAGGAAGAAATTGAAATGCCACCGTTTCCAGAGCTCGATGAACCCGGTGTCGGAATGGATGAGGCACCAATTACTGACGCCATACCTACCGTAAGTGGTCGTCGTTCCTCAGGCGTATATCAAGATCAGCTACACAAGCTCGCTTCCAGTTACGAGGAGACATGCAGAAGGTACCTAGAAAGAACGCGAGGGTTATGGGAGCAACATTCCGTAGACGCCAAACTAGCAAAACGGGTAGAAAACTGGGCTTCCAAAATCCAACCCATTCTCGACGACGAGGAAAAACGACCCGAATTCGACATCGCAGCATACGGACAGGTCATTCTGCAAGGAGTCAAGAAGGCGCAAGCCAAGGGCGGCGTAACTGAAATACCGATGAGTAGACTCTTTGAAGGCTGTGCCGCATATGATGTTTGTCGAAAATTTCTGGCTACTCTACAACTTGCAAACACCTACTCGATAGAAATAGTACCCCCTCAAGAGTGCTGCGTGTCGAATCCTACGCTTCGTCTGCTACGTGAAGTTCAAGAACACGCTAAAACGCCTGTGAAATCACGATCAAAGCGTGCTAGACAAGCCGGAGACACTCCTCTAAATGTAAGACGGCGACCGCTTCGTCAAAGGTTAGATACACCTTGCTAAGCGAACCAAAAAAAACATATTCTACACGTAGTACGGGCATTGCTTATTCAGACTTTATGATAAGAGATACTCTTGTCGTGCGCTTCTCTAAAAAGCGCAACGTACTAGTTTGTTTTTCTATTTTTTTGGTTTTTCTTCATGATCGTTGTTGTTTCGTCTCGAAGTTACCGAAGTCACACAAAAAAAGGCTTCGAAGCATACATCAGTCAACTACAAAACCCGTCGACTAAAACTGTAACACAAATTCCCAAACATCGGTAGTCACATGTCAACATCATGAGCATGGACATGTTGCACATGTTGCACATGTTGCCTCCACGGCGTTACACAGAGCCCCCGATACAGAGCCCCTGACACACAGTCCCCACCCTTCTGCCGGATGGTCGGTCCGCAGATATGAAGTTAAAATGAAGAGACGTGAAAAAAAAAAAAAAAGTCAAATTGCCTAAGATACCAGAGCAGCTTGAGCGTGGAAGGAGGCTGCGTGAGGCATTGGCAGAACGGAAAGGCTAGGAGGACGGGGCGAGGTTGGTAAAGGAACAGCAGGATGGGGAAGACAAACACTGCGTGGATGGCGTAGTCGGGTGGGGCGCGCGCATGAGGAGGAGAGTGGGGGCGTGGAGGGAACGCTAGTTCTTGGCTTTGCGGAAGGTTTGCAGCACGTGATATATGTTATCAAAGGCTTCATATATGTCTGCGCGAACCTTCGCACCAGTAAGAACAACTTTTCCCGACACAAAGATGAGCAAGACGATCTTGGGCTTGATCATTCTGTAGATGAGTCCGGGAAAGAGTTCTGGTTCATAACTGCAGAACTGACTATGGGCATGCGCCAAGCCTTCCAATCGAACGGGGAAGTTTACGTCGCAACTAGCAACGATGTTTTGCACAGTGAACTCCTTAAACTTTGCATCGTCATAGCCAAGTTTATGCACAATCTTTGCGTATTTTCTTGACGCGCGGCTGGATTCTCTCTCTGACTTGGCGCCGGTGACAACGATTTTACCAGAGGAGAAGATGAGAGCTGTGGTCTTTGGTTCGCGAATGCGCATGATAACAGCGGCAAAACGTTTTGGGTTGTATTCGGCATTACGTGCACGAAGGGCAATCTTCTTGAGATCGAGTTTTACGTCGAGATTGGTAGTAGCGACGACATTCTGAATGTCCGGGACAATGCCATGACTGAGTCGACCGCCGGTGTTTGGGTTGTGCTGCTTAGCTTCCGTATTTGGTTGTTGCGCTTTGGCGTGGGGGCTCTTCGGAGGGGTTGAGTGAGATGCGGATGGAACGGGTGCATTGGAGGATGAAGCGGGTGCTTCCGAGGATTGATGGAGTTTGTAGGGTTGGGATTCGACCTGCATTCCGGAAATGGGCGCGACGCTCTGGAAGTGGCGTAGCGGTGGCTAGGGGGTAACGGGTTTGGGTGGATGAGTTGGGTTGCGGGAGTTTCGCGGTAATGGACGGAAGCGGGATTATAAAATGCGGAGCGTGACCGGGAAGAGTTGTCGAGAGGGGTAGCGGGGGGTATGGTGGCCGTGGGTGGGGGGTGGGGGCGAAGGGGAGGAGAGTCTGAGACGGGGAAACGCGCAAAGCGGAAAGCGGAAAGCAGCAACGACAGTGAGAACCATGGCAGCGGAGTCGGGAACAAGAGAGGGGGGTCAGTAAACAAGCACGGGAAAGAAGAAGCGAGCGAGAAAGAGCGCGCAACGGCAATTACTCTTCCGCAAGGGAAGCGAGCTCGCACGCCGAAAGTGGCGTGAAGACAAACGTGAAGCAACTCACCAGTTGAACGAGTGAAAGAACGGGCTGAAGAAAGGGGGGCGGGGGTGGGGGAGGGGAAGGGGGAAGGGTCTCGGGGAAGCGTCGGGGAAGCGTCGGGGAAGCGGGGAACGACGGGCGGCGCGCGGGTCCGGCAGATTACTGGGAGACGACGGTTGCGGCGCGGCGGCGTGGAGGCGGTCAAGAACGGAGCGGACGTGCGTGCGCGCTTTGGCGCTTTTACTGCGCTGGCGCTGGCGGGCGCGCGAGTACGCAGTTGCACACGCCGCCACGACATTTGGCGCGCTCTCACTGGCCCGTTCCCTGTGCTGCGCATGCGTTCGGATCTGTGAGCTGATGTTTTTCGGTCTTTCGTTGGGTGCGGGGGATGGGCGTCGACGGCGGGGTGACTGTGTTGACCGTGTGCGCCGCTGAGAGACGATCTTCATTGCGCGAATCGAGTTGCGGAAAGCTGCTCGTCCCGCTGTTGGTTCTCGTCGTTGCCAGTGTTGAGCGGTTTACTTCTTCGTCATGGTCGTCAAGTAAGTTGTCTTCTTTTGTTTCGGCGCACGCGAATTCCACATTGCCACACAGCTCCCGTCTTCGACTATATTGCGACGAGCAGAGCCCTGCCGTCAACGACATCACCTCCGCCCGCATAAGCGATAGCACTGTCTTAATACACGATCCGCGACATCCACAAGAAAGAAAGAAGAAAAAGCGATGCGCTAACCGTACGATCCATCCACAACGCGCCTCAAAACCAGAACCGATCTCTGCAACTACTCAGGCTTCCGTATCTACCCCGGACACGGACGTCGATACATCCGTATAGACGGTCGTCAGTATGTATTCGTCAACGCCAAATCCGAAGCGTCCTTCCACATGAAGCGCAAGCCTGCCAAGCACTCATGGACACAGTTGTACCGTCGCCTTAACAAGAAGGGTGTACAGGAGGAGACTCAGCGCCGTCGCACTCGCAGAAAGATGTCCTCAGCGCCTAAAGCCGTCGAGGGAGCCTCTTTGGAAGTCATTAAGGCGAAGCGTAACCAACGTCCAGAGGTCAGGAAGGCCGCGCGTGAAGCTGCGCTCAAGGATATTAAGGAAAGGAAGAAGGGCATGAAAACTAAACGTGGTCCTGTACCTTCTGCTAAGGGCGCTCAGAAAATGCCCGTTGCACAACGTCGTTAGCTTTATATGCGTTTGTTTGCATGGTGCTATCAAAGTGTGTAGTGTGTTTCACTTTTTAAAGCTGAACGAGTTGCATTGTGTTATGAATCATTTCTGTTAGCTTGCTTTGTTCGATTACTTGTCTTAGCGTTTGAACCGCTTGATCAGCGTGGCTGTTGCTGTCGTTGTTATTGTTGCTATCGTTAACGCTGCCAGTGGCATTCGATTGTATTTCGGCATTGAGCTGTGCGTCAGCATGCGCTTCAGCGCGATTTGCAGCCGAGAATGCATCATACTCCTTGTGCACAAAATGCATAATTGTATCGCAAAAGTCGGACAGCGTAAACTCAGTGGACGAGGAAGACAGCGGTGAGTGGTGATGCTGCTGGTCGAACAACGTGAAATTGGGTAGCGTTTCCGTGACGGTAACGACGAACGGGGCGCGTTGCAAACAGTGAATGACGATTGGCGGCGTGTGATTCCGATTGGGCCGTACGGCGGTGTGGAAGTTTGATACGGGGGGGGCGTATTGTTGCGGATCGCGAAACACCAGACGGCGCAGGGAGGCTGCGCGGTCCAGTTCTCGGGACAGGGCGAAGAAGTTGTGCACGATGGGCCAGATGGTTTGCGCGGAGACTTGAGACGGTTTGGGGGAGGACTGTTCCGTTGGCGCGGTTGGCGTTCGGTGAAGCACGTCGTGCAGAACGGTGCCATCTACTCGCGCAAAGACGTTGATACGACGCGTAGGCATTTGTGTTTGTGCGGCGCGGGTTGGTCGAGTGTTGTGCGACGGGCGCAGGCGGGAGCAAATGGGGAGATAGGTTTTGATATACATAGATATTATATTTTACGCTTCTATTGTACAGACGGGTGGTCGTGGATGATGGAGTCCACCATCCAACGTCGGCGTCCATCAGCGCCGAACTGGCAGCGCGACAGCGAGAATGTGAAGACGGTGTCGACGCCTCGCACTCGAAAACGTCTACGACTAACATAAAAATCGTCGCCAGAACGTAGCGCAGAGAGTGTTTCACTTTCATAATCGGCGAACAAAACGTCGTAAGGGTCTGCGACAATGACTCTCTTAAAGCGTTCAAACTGTCCCAGGTCCATCTTGCGTCCGAAAAAGTGGTGTGACAACGCCCAGATATCGAGGTTTGCAAACGCATAAAGCGCGTCTATACCGTCGTCCTTGGTCGGTCCCGACCGCGCATTATGTCTCAAGGCGATTAACAAAGCGGAGAGCGTTTCCTCAGCGGATAGCTGGGCGTAGAGAGCAACCCTATCCTTCCACGCCGGCTCGTCTGGCGGGGTGGAACGAGGGGCGTTGCGCGTTGCACAACAGGGCGGACGGCGCCTCTGAGCCGGCCGTGGAGTTACAGGACGGGTGGCAGGGGAGGAAGAGCGCGTCGAAAGTGCAGCTCCTAAGGGGAGCGACGGCGCAAACGAGGGCGCCGACGCGGTCATGACGGGCGGGTGGGACGACGGAGGCGTCGCTTCTCTGTCGCTCTTTGCTCTGCGCGCGGCGATGATGCACCCGGCAACTTCACGGTTCTCTCTCAAGACTTGGCGCTCAGCGCTTCCGGTGCAGATATTTCCGCGCTGCCGTTACCACTGCCACGCGGCCGCGTGTACACGTGGACAGCGAACCGTCTTCGAACTCGCCTCTTCGCTGCCCTCGTTGGCTGCACCGGTTACATAAAAAGGCTGCTAACAGCTGACCCCTCAAGTGCATAATAGTCGCAGAATGCTACCTCCCCCCTCGTTCCAGCATCCCCCCTCCCCGTTTGCACATACGCCTTCTTCCAAACCCAGCCCCACCCTTCAACCCTCCCCTCTCTTTTCTACCCGTCATGTCCCGTCCCATACAGATCGTCAGCACCGACCAGGGTCCCCGGGTAGGACCTTACATCTTCGGAAAGACCCTTGGCACAGGCTCCACCGGCAAGGTCAAACTCGCCAAGAACACCGACACCGATGAGATCGTCGCCATCAAAATCGTCCGCAAGGACTATCTAGAAAATAAACCCTCCCTCAAAAAGAAGATGCGTCGTGAAATCTCCGTCTTAAAGGTGCTCCATCATCCCAATCTCATGTCGCTCATAGACGTCTTTGAGATCGAAACCCACCTCTTCCTCGTCATGGAGTTTGTCGATGGACTTGAACTCTTTGAGTATCTCGTTCGACGGGGCGCCTTACACATTCCAGAAGCGCTTAACTTCTTTCAGCAGATCATTTGTGGACTGGAGTACTGCCATCGTCGCCTCATCTGTCACCGCGATCTAAAGCCGGAGAACCTTTTGCTTGACCGTAACTTCAACATTAAGATCGCTGATTTCGGTATGACCAGTCTCAATCCACCAGGCTCTCTGCTGGAAACCTCCTGCGGCTCCCCGCATTACTGCGACCCCATGGTCGTTTCCGGCGAGATGTACGACGGGCTCAAGGCTGATATCTGGTCCTGTGGCGTCATTCTGTATGCAATGGTCACCGGTCGACTTCCCTTTGACGACGATAACATCCAGCGCCTGCTCCAAAAAGTGCAAACCGGTCAATACCATTTACCGTCAAACCTCCCCCCCGATCTGCGCGATCTCATCAAGGCAATGCTCACAGTCGATCCGGAGAGGCGTATATCTCTCCAACAGATCAAGGACCACCCTTGGTTCAATTCCATCCCGCCACGGAACTACGTCCAGGATAATTTTGTGCCACCGTCAGAGCCCATTCTCAACCCGGATCCAATGATTCTGAGAAGTCTTATCGACCTCGGCTGGGGAGACGCTCAGCTTATTCGAAACGAGCTGGCGCGACAGGGGCCTAGTATGGAGAAGGCCTTTTATCAACAGCTTGAGAAGCATCCCATGTTTCATAGATCCACACTTAATCCACCCTCCCCACCTCCAGAACCGGAGCAAGCGACAACCGTTCCCTCCGCCATGCCGGAACCTCCGCCTCCAGAACCCAAGTCTGAAGCTGACGATGATCAAAGCGAATTGGCTGAGCGCATGGCCAGTGTTTCTGTGGACGACGGCGAAAGAAAAGAAGGTCGGCTTGTCCGTCAAAGCTCCTTCCGGCAGGGTGTTGCTGACACTGGCGCACAGGAAAAGGAAGATGAAGCTAATGTCGAACAGGCTATTCAAAGTGCTAATTCAACACAGCAGAAGAGTTGGTTTGATTCAGTACGGAACTATCTCACTGGGCAGGCGGAGGCGGACAAGAGTGACCAAGATACCGATAAGAGGGACGAAAAGACAGCCGAGAATCATGAGCAAGACGACGCTGAGACGCGATAAACGTTTCGTTGACCATCATATCATTTCATATCGTGCTGTGCATATTTTTGGCTTGTGTCTATGATTTCACTCTTGTTCGGAGTGCGAAGAAAGTGCCCAATGGCGCCTCATGTGCTTTCACGGAGTTTCTTTTTTTTTGGACTTATGAACGCTTGATTTGCGTCTGTGAGCTTGACAGAATTCCGATTCGTTGCACTGTGGGTACATTTGGCACCATGCGTAGCCAGTGCCACAGCGTTGTACTTTCTTTCACCAAGATGCGGCTTGACCGTTTTTTCCGTTTCTTTTCAAACCCCCATTCCCCGTCTCTCTCTTTTGGCTTTTCCTTTCCCTCCATTTTCGCACAACTCTAACAAGCGCCGCAGGTATATTCCTACTATTACACCCCTGTTTCACGGGTTCAGTTATATCACCATTTTCCCCTCCACATAAATACACATCACCAACAAGAAAAGCACTTGTATTTGCCTTCACACAAGTACAGTAGTAACATTTGCTATTCATTTCAAAGAGGGCAGAGCAGACATGCCCCCAACGACTGATATGCTGCTTGACGCGGATTCGAGTTTCTTCTTAGTGCTCTTGCGCTGTGAAACCGAACGGTCAGAGTCGAGCTTGTTTCAACTCTTGGCCTTATTGTCGGCATTAGATACAAAAAGATACAACACTCGTGTCTATCTAGCTGCCCACTCTAAGTGCAGACCGCTATCTTTAGTGAAGTCTTTGTATCCTCAAGAAAAACAGCTGTATTGCTGGAGTGCTTACATGGGTTACGGAGTGTGCTCACGCACCTACTACACCATATGTACACCCGCGATACAGATGCGAAAGTCTATAGAAGCACCCTCACCCATGTCACGCTTCGCAGTTAACGTCTTCTCAGGGCTCTGCAACACTTCCTCAAAAGTTGCTGACGTACTTCCTATGGTTTCCTTGCCATTCATCAGGGTGAAGGTGAAACCAGGTGACGATGATATCATATCCGGTGTAAGCGGTACACGAAAGCTCCAGTCGTAGCTGGGGTTTATCGCGTCAATGCCGGGGTTGTTGAAGATCGTTGGAGTCAGGTAATCCTTGCCGTCATACGTCAGCTGTACTTTAGAAGCTGCTTCTTCACGCTTCCCGGGGATATTTGAAGCCCCTGCGACCAATACAGTGACCAGTCCACAAAGGAGTTCCTTCCCGCTGTGGTCTGGTGATTCACAGCTGATTGTCTCCGAAGTAAACTGGTAAATCGAGCTACTGACTGTGATACTGGCCCCAGTGTCTTCTCCTTCGTGAATGAGCGGAATGTCCGTTGTTCCACCAGCCAATAGCAACTTCCCCACTGTGATTTTTCCAGCGCCCAAGTTGTCATCGCCCGCGAGGTCGTCATCGAGAGCTTCAATCTCGAGTATCTGGTCATGATCGGATAGAATGAAATCCTTCTTCTCATCCCATTCAGGTGTGGTATCGTTGTTCTTAGTAGACGTTTTCCACATTTTTTCTGCGCCAAACTTCACTTTGCAGTATACGTCCGGAATGTCCTTGATGAATTGCTTGGGAACCTTGAAACCCTGTCCTTTCACAATAGTTATACGAATCAGTCCTAATGGATGCTTGTACGTGTCGAAAAAGTTGTTGGTTGGATCAAGCTTGATTAGCAACCGATTCGGCAACACAAGAATCCCGGCTAAGACATTTTGAATGATTGAACGAATGGTATCGTCGATGATGCAGAGATCAGCGACCTGTGCAAGTCCCGTGAAGTCCAGCTCTATGTCCGGAGGGTTAATAAAGCCAATCTGCATTGCCGACACAATGGGCATGCGATTGATTAAAGGGCACAATAAGACCGATAAGCGCCCCTTAATCTTGACGGACTCAACTCCGAAACTGCCGAGCATACTTGCAGCAAGCTCTATATCACAGTTTCCATCCCAGCTAACATCGATATCGAGCTTCACCATTCCTTTCTCCCGAGTGTGAACATCAACGTTGTCAAATTTAAGTGGCTTCTTGCCCAGATCGATTTTCTCAAAGTGCAAGGACTTGAGAGGCCCGGGCAACATCTCCTTAAACATAGGCTCCACGATCTCTTTGGTGAGCTTTCCACCTGCAATGTTGATGTAATCCCATAGCTGCCGCACTAGATCGTTTAGAAAGCCGACAGATTCCACGCCGCCAGAAGCAAGAGAAGCTGCTACAGCTGCAGACACGCCTTCAGCCATCTTTGGGTTGTTTTTTGCGGGAGCTGAACTTGTATGTGGATCTTCCAATGTCTCTGACTTTATGACTTGATTGTCGATTGTCGAAGAAGTCTCTGTGGGATTGGTGGCAGGTTGTTGAGAAGAAGGTTTATCTGTTGTTTTCGGCTTACCGGCATCAGAAGAGCCAAGGCAGAAGTTGAAGCAGGGAAGCGGCATTTGACCCAAAGCTCTACAGTGGAGGTTCCAGCATGGGGCTTGGCTCATTCACGGAGCACGGCAAGAAGTCCCAACTTAGGGCCCGAACGCATCTCACACAGTTTTATGAGAGGCATCTATTCTACGAAGGTTACCAGGAGTAAGCCGATGTGTCGAGATATGAGAGGTGTGCCACATGAACCTAACCAAATCAGTTCAACACGGTGGCATCACGTGATTGGGGCTAGATAGCCAGATATCGGGCACGGACAAGGACCGATTAAAAAATCTTCGAGCCATTCGAGCCATGTAAGCATTGGCACTATCAATACCCAATCGCTGCGTTTCTTAGGATCGGCCTCAAATCGCCTCATCCCTGTGCTCTCGAAGCTCAACCTTTTATCACAACTCGCGCTGGATGAGAATATTCGATATTCGGCAGTACACGGTCTGAAGCTGCCGATTTAGGCTTCTGAGCACGTCTTCGGGTTGAAAGGATCTCAAAAGGATTTGAATGCTGTGTCTAAGGAAACAAGAAGAGCAAGCAGCAAACTAGCCCTAAACTGTGATTCCGTTCTTGCACTCCCAGGATTATACACAATATTCTCAGCATCAGTATGCAGTTCATGACTTCTCTGTCTCAATCTGAGATCATTTTCTTCGCTTACGACCGCGTTTAGAAGCTTGCTGCCCCTTCCTTTTTCCCTTCACACTCGGCTTACTCTTCTCTTCCTCCGCAACATGATCGGTCTCTAAACTAACTTCTTCCAACTCACTGACAATCTTTTCCTCCTCCTCCCCAATACAATCCACAATCATGACAGTAAACGCAATGCCCATAGCAATCTGCTTCACCTCCAATCCCTCCAAAGCCTCCATCTTCTTCGGTTTCGTAGAACTCTTGGGCCCCTCCCCATATCCCAGTTCGCCAAAAGTAGGGCTTGCACCCCAGCTGATAGTAGATTGTTCTGCAGCAACAGCAACACTGGAAGGTCCAACTGCAACAGACCGCACCTGCCAGCCCTGCAAATCGAAAAGAGGTTTAGGATACATAAAACTCTCGCCGCTCTTCTTGGTAATGCCCCAGAAAAAGATACACTTTCTGGACTTCTGCACAGCAAACGAACTGGTACCTCCAGCAGCTACAAAATCGATGTCAAAATGGTCGGCATCAAACACGGCAACACGTCTTGGAATGACCTCATCATTCGGTTGACGGTGTCCCAGTCGACCATAAGCCCCCCATCCCCAGCTCCACACCTTTCCCTTATCATCCAAAGCAACCGTATGATTAGCGCCGCACGCGATCTGTCGAATTTTAACATCGGGCGGAAACGGGACGCGAACCGGTGTGGAAACAGTATCAAACACCACTTTGCCCGCACTTTCAATTCTCTCACCAGTGACGCCATTGCCCAAATGGCCGTGCTCAGCACAGCCAGCAGCATATAAATGACCATCGTCCGTGACAAATATGCTGAACTCGGTGCCCGCACCGACCTGACTCACGCGTGCACCACCCGGAATTGTGACAACGCTCCACCCTGACTGTTGCGGTTTGGAATGCGTTCCGAGCTGACCATGCGAATTGCAGCCAGCTGCGAACACCCGACCTTCACTAGAAACAAGTAATGTATGAGAACGTCCACAACAAGCATGAACAATGCGTTCAGCGTTCTTCAAAGGGGGTTCAAGTTGTTGTAAGGTTGTTTTCGCCCGCAAATCCTCAAAGCCGAGTTGGGCATGTTCATTGCGACCAAGTCCGTATGCGATCCCTTCCGTATCTAAAACGATCGCATGCGCTGCAGTGGGACCAGAAAACACTGCTTCAAATGGCGCACTTTTTAAATCGGGGAAGGAGAGACGAACGGGAGCTAAAAACTCGCGACCTTCCTCACTGCCTCCTCGCTGTGCCACGGACTTTGGCACAGACTTTCGACCAAGCAGATCCCATTTGTTGGATCCACAAAACAATAGGTGCGATTTTTTCTTTGGAGTTAATTGTTGTTGTTGTTGTGGCCATTGTGATGTGGTTGTCTTTTCTGTTGGCTGCGCGTTTGGGGACTGCTCTTCTTGTTTAGGAGCTACTCGTTTGGATGGCTGAGTTGTAATGGACGCTGTCTTTTCGTGTGATCCCCTTGACGGGAGGCTGTTGCTGTGATTTGCAGGTTCATTTGATTGCTTGCGTGTGCTTTTTGGCTTGTTCTGACGGGACTGTTGTTGAGCAGCAGCGCGACGGGCGGCTCGCTTGGAACGATCGGTTGCCTGCGTCATCGTACCGGGTACTTATATGTCGCTGTCCAGTGTGATGCCACGCCATGCACGTCACGCACCGCACGCCAGTTTTTCACTTCTCTGCCGAGCGCAGCAGATCAGAGATCAGATCCACTGAGTGCACGTCATTCTTTTAGCGAGATAAATCTGGTGAATATTCCTTGTTTTGCAGAGCTCTATGTGCGAATCGCGTACGATCCTTCGAGGGTATTTTACTATGGAGCGTATGCGCTGTTTTTCAAAACCCCATGCCTTTCGGTTCGGTTTTGAATACCTCTTCAGACTTGGCGCCAACCGAGCTCTCCCTCCCCACACAGAAGGCGATAATGGGAAGTGTAGCTGGACTCTGGTGAGGCTAACCATCGGAGTTGAGCGTGAGGAAGGTAACTTCTCTCGGTCAAGCTTCTCATTGCTCGCAAAGGCAAATGCAATCCGCAGTATAGCCTCGAGTTCTAAATGACCTACGTACGACGGTACATACATAAAAGCAACGAAATACCCGAGCACAAGCATCTTCTTCCAAACAGCAAGAAAAAGAGTCTCCCAAAAAAGTTGCTGTCCGCCCCGAAAACATAGTTTTCAGCTTTCGTTTACCTTCTTTCAGCGTCACACTTCTGTTTCTCTACCCACGCCAAACAGCAAAAAGCTGCCTCACACATTCAACCGCCACCTACACCCTGCCCCGTACGTAGCCCAATCGCTCGAACTCAGTTCTTCCAAGTCTACTCGCAAAGAGCAAGTTCGCTACCCAACACTCTCATTTACCACCCTCCGCATTCGTTTCGCCTCCATCCATGTTAATGTCATTGTCCTTGTCCTTGTCAGCATCCTTATTACCTGTTCCTTCGCTCTTCTTCGCTGACTTGTCCTCATCGAGGTAAATGAAAGTTTCCGGAACAGCAATCTCTCCATCATCCTCCTCCTGCCCGTTTGCACCCCCCGTAGCCTCATTATCACCACTACCTTGTCGTGCTGTTGATGCGGGAGCCGACGGGACAGTCAGAGTTTGCAACGGCACAATCTCTTCTTCCAGATCAGGTTTCCGGTCCCGAACCATTACAATGCCAGATACCCGTCCACTAATAATAGGTTCATACCTCTGTTCACTCTCCCCTGTAACATCCCATGAGATGTACTTCTCTTGTGCAGGAAGAACCCTACAAGGATTTTCTAGCACTGTATACGGAGCAATCTTTGCCTTCTCTTCCTTGCTTGCCTTGTCCTCGTCCATCTTTGCATCGTCTTTCTTTTTGCTGCCCTTCTTATCCCCAGTTTTTACGGCTGCCTTATCTGCCGTATCCGTACCCTTCGATCCACTCTTACCATCCTTCTTCCTGGCTGCCGCTCGACGCTTCTCTCTAGCAAGGCTCTTCGCCGTTACGCTCAAGATCGCTTTCGGAGCACTTGCAACTTCTTTTGTCTTCTCCGGCGGACCCGATGGAACATAGGCGTACACATCCTCAGAAATGTTGCTCTGCACTTTCATCTTCGGCATCTTCACATCCTTGTTAAGGCAGATCAGCGCACTCGGTTTGATGGTCAACCCAATAAAGTGAACAAACGGGAACCAGTACCAAAACTGAGTGAACATCGCCAGTCCCACAATAGCTGTCATCCTTGGGTGTCCGTTAGCAGATGCTAGAGCAACGGTTCCATTCCTTCCTCCGCTGTCAGCAATACCTGCAGCGACAACTGCTCCGAAGCGTGTGATCACGTCTTCCAGTTTCGCGCCCCAAGTAGCCTCCAATGTCTTCCTCATGTCCACTGATTTGGGCGATCTTTCCGCAGTGTGATGCATGTAAACCAACGATAACCCAATAAACGCACCTTGCCTCACAAAATCGACAGGGTCTTCGGATATAAGCTTCTCGAGAATAGTTGCAGCAGAGGACATTCCCGTCCCAATACAACAAATGCCGATAGCTATAGCTGCGCCGTACCGCACATGCGCATGGCAACTTTCCGCAAGAAGTGACACAATGTTCGGCAGTAGCTTCGGATGCTTGAACAATACAAACCCAAGGGCGATCACAGCAGCTCTGCGAACATCATCACTGACGTCCGACACAGCAGAATGCAGCAACATACGAATCGCATTGTTATCGGCCGTGCCACAATATGCAAGTGCCACAGCATACATGGCCCCGTACCGCATGATCGGCTCATTATCAGCGAGCATCTTCTTGATCATTGGCATCGCCTCGTCTTCCCTGCCATAGTTCACAAGCGCTATTCCAAGTGCTAGGCCACGAATGATTTTCTGGTGCTCTGTTTCTTCGGCATACGCGTACATTTCGTTGCAGACCTCTTCAGAGCCGGAACCCAAGGCTATGAGTCCCATACCGACACCAGCAGCTTCGCTAGCGACGGCAGAATCAGTGTACAAAACATTCTTGAGCTCTTCGTAGAACTCACTTTCGCGATTCTTACCGTCCCACGACGCCATCGCTGATAAACCAAGACCGAGGCATGCCCCGTGCTTCACAACTTCATTGATTTCAGGTACGCGGAGGGCATCGCATAGGTACTTTTTGGCAATGATAGGTCTGTTGTTCTCAACCCCCAATGTCGCATTGCGTCCTCCAGATGCCGCAATCAAACCAAGGGCGTACAATGCACCGCCCTCTGAGTACGAAGCCGCCGATCCCCTCGACGCGGAGCTCGACGGAAGATACGGGGAAAGTAAGTTCAAGGCAGCCGACGTATGTCTTGCATGAATCACACCCAAGCACGAGGTAGCTGAAAACTTTGCCCAAGCGGTGTGCCTCGCGAGCCATTCGAGGTTCTCTCTTAAGAAGTTGTCAATTGCCGTGCCACTATGAGCGATAGCATTGCAGAAAAGCAGTGCCGAGTCACACACGCTGCTTCGGCCATCTAGCGACTGCTTGAGTTTCTTGAGCAGATACATGTCAGATTTGTTCTTGCTGCATAAGAAATCAAAGTAGAATTCGGCAGTGGCTTCTCCCTTCAGCACTCTTCTCAGTTTGAGAACTTTATTGTCCTCATTTGAAACCTTTTCAGCAACCACATCCTGCTCCGGTGTTTCTGTCGTGGGATTGTTTGCTTCAGTTGGGGTCTCCGTCTCCATCGGCACCGGTTCATCGGCAGTCGTGGTGGTGGTTTGCTCAGTAGAATTGGCCACTGGGTTTAGCGTTGGCGTCGACTCAGGGATTCTCGGTTCAGGAAGCAGATCAAGAACCTGGGCCGCAAAGAATGGAGCATCATTGTCAACAACATCAAAAGCAATCTGCAGAGCCATTAACTCAAGATTGGATTCGTTTTCCTTTCCGCTGACCTTGGCGTCATCCACCAAGCTAAGCAGAATGTCAGCAACACCCTTTGCGTTGCCAGTAAATGCATAGCAGTTCGCAACAGCAATGTAGTTCCTCGCTTCGTAGGGGAACTGATCAATATGGATGGATGCAATAAGATTGAGAACCTTTGCGCGGTATGCTCTTGATGAGATGAGATTCTGTGCGGATTCAAAGCAATACGCTAGAGCTTCCTTCTTGGCTTCATCTGACTTGCAACCTTCAGTGATGGCAGCTTGAACACTGTCCAGTCTGTGGGCTTCGATCGCAACTCCAATTGCTTCGTGAATCTCTCCTTTCTTAACACAGCCCGTTAACACACGTTCAACGACGCTCTGTAGCGAGGCAGCATATGCATGTTCGGCGCTGGTGGCAGCATTTCCTTCATCACCCGTAGACTCTTCGCGCTTCCGTTGTATCGAAATGTACTCATCTATGCATCTTGCACGAAGCGTATTCGCGAACTGGCTCTCCGCATCTACGTCGAACAAATGACCCGCAGACAAGGCATAATGAAGTGCTTCGTCAAGTGAACCGAGATGAAAATTGACCTTTGCGGCAACAATAGCAGCCAGGTTTCTTTCCAGAAAAGTGTCATCCTCTGATAATTCTTGGATCTTGACGACTGCGCCAGAAATCTCTGGCCAGAAGGAATCAGCTAAAGTGTTCAGAGCTCGAAGGGCATGCGCTTGAAGGATCGGTTCCGGCTCCTCCAATAGCGATAAGGCTGGCGCCGCGGAACTTGGAACAATGGATTCGACAGCGACGCCCATGCTGTGAGAATCGGATCCGTGAAGCAGTTAAAGAAAACTAAAAAGAAAAGAGGGAATGGACGGATCCAGATAACCCAATGCGGCTCGCCGCCAGAAAGCAAACTGGTTGACGATAAGCGATACAGGGGGTGGCGACTTGAGCGTCTGCAAGAACGAGACACAGCAGATAACGATGGGCGTGCGTGGGGGTAGTGGAGTGAGGGGTGACGACGGGTGTTGCATGATACAGGGCGCGAAAGCGACGGCTGGAACGTACTACCAAAACTTGGAACGTGGCCACCGACGGTAGCCTGAAGAAATTGGCTGACATGTGGCGGTGCGCTTTAATTCTTTGGTTACTTTTTGAATGTGCTCCCTGTTGGCAAAGTGACGAATGCTGTCCAATTTGGTGCAAAGGTCGAGTCCAAAGGGAGCGCTCGCAGTTGTTACAGCCGATACCTGTGAGGTTGACACTCTCAACTTGAGAGGTTCAGTAGAAGGTTATCCCTATACCTCTTAGGGAAGGCTACTAGGACTGAAATGGTTACGAATGCATGAACCGATGTGCAAAAAAGAAGCACGCAGTGGTAGTGCAGTGATTACGCGCTCGCAGATTACGAAGCGACAAGGCGCAAAATCGGCGCTGGAGAAGGTGTTCTTTAGTAGATGGTGCAAGATGGGCCGAAGGCTTACTTCGCTACGCGCAGTAAAGCAAGACGCACGGCAGTGTGGAAATGGTTGACAGGGCGGAGCGATGCATGCGAGGGCAAGAAAGAAGGGCCAGTAATTACTTGCCAGCCTTCTTCTTCTTTTGCATAGCTTTGGAATAGAACTCCAGTTCCTTGCCTTCAAGCACGTATCCATCAGCCCTTCCACATTGACCCGGACGGGACGAAAGGGAGGCGAGCAGGCGTCCGCTCTGGAAAAGCTCTCTAACTCCCTCATCTAAGGGAAGACGATCTGCGGCTCTCTTGGCCAGCTTTTCGGCCTTCTTCTCGGAGATCTTGTCGCCCTCATTATCTCCGGCCTTCTTCTTTCCCATGTCAATGCCGTAGAAGTTATGGTAGTACTGGCGGAACGGTGTGGCATCAATCTGAACGACGCAGCCCTTGACGAGGGTGTTGGTACGTACCAGCTCGTTGTTGGAGGCATTGTAAACGACGTTGAGGATCCTGGTCTTGTGTGCAATACCCTCTGAACCCCAGGCAAAGTTGCCCGTTTCCAAACGCAGAGCGCGCATTTTGATGTTTCCACCGCGCACACGCACGGGTCGAACTAGCTTGGATCCGAGCTTGGTGTGGGCTGGTTGACGACCTAATTCATACTTTCTCTTCTTGCGGAAGTAGGGATGCTTTCCTCCGGTGAGGCGACGCTTGTGACGCGAGTCGCGCGAAATACCTGGGCGGACACAATGAGATAGGTGATGGACGATGTGGGTCAGTTGAGCGGAGGCGGGCGGGATGGGGCGGATGCTGAACGGTATGTGACGTACCCATGACGAATAGGAGTCAGATGCGACGGCGCGCAGACGGCGTCTTCGAGGCGATGGTGGCGTGATGGATGCGGCGTCTGTGACGACGGCGTCGCAGTGCAGCGATCAAAGCGCGCAGCGACGGCGAGAACAGCTCACAAATCCACTTGTGCCAGGCGCAGTGCAGATCAAGCGCGCACAGCGCCACAGGGGCGCCACGGCGCCCCGAAGGGGGCAAGCGCGCGCCGACAAGTGCACAACGTGTGCAAGCGTGCAAGCGCGCACGGCGTGGGGCGCAGCAACGCACCGGGCGGCAGCGATGGCAGCGCCGCTAAACGCGCCGCGCGCAGCCACAGCCGCACTCGCGAGCGCCGGACCAGCGGAACAACAGCCGCCCTTCGTCGTCGTCGTCGTCGTCGTCGTCGTCGTCGTCGTCGTCATCGTCATTCCCTGCGCAACGTCGCCTCGTCGCGTCGCACCGCGCCGCAACACCCGCTCGTAGCGCTCCTCCGCGCGCCGCGCTGCTCTGTCCGATGCGGGCCGCTTCCCCTGTTCTGCCCGCCCCCCGTTGCGCCACGCGCCTTTACAGCCGCCCCGCGTCGACGGCGCCGCCAAGTTGCCGCCGCTCCACCCGCGCGCCTTCCGCAGCCGCCGCGCTCGCGTCCCCGCCCCTCCGCAACGTGACAGCCGCTCCGCCGCGCAGCGCGGCGTCTGCAGGCCGCGCCCGCCGCCAACATGCGCCACAGGCGCATCACCACCGCCACCTCCGCTCGAAGCCACAGCGCCCCAACAACGGCCCGCGCCCAATCCCACGCGCTGCGCACACGCGCGCCAGACAGGCCGCAAGAAGCCACAGCGGGACGTGAAAATAATAAAAAAGCGCGCGTGAATTGGGCGCCCCGATCGGGGCGCGCCACAGGCCGTCGCGTCGCCTTCACAAAACGCAACGGCGCCATGCGCCGCTTCTCCGTCGCGCTCCGCTCCACCATCGCGCACCATGACCGAGCCATCTTCCGCAGACGCCGGCGCAGGCGCCGAGGCGCTGCTCGGCCTTGCCGCGGGGCGCCCTCTTCGACTAGTCTCCGCCTCCCCCCCCCCTCCCGCTCCTCCATCCGCCCCTGCCTCCCTCCCGCATCCTTCCTCAAACCCGCCCACCGTCGCTCAGCGCCCCCCCTTCCTCCCGCCCGCTCCACAGGTCGACCGTCTCCCCGCCCTCTCCGAGTGGCGCGTCGAGCCCTTTCGCCCGCTGCCTCCCCCCCTACTGGAGCCACCACCGCCCGACTCCCTTCGCCCTCCTCCTCCATGGCACTCCCCCCAATATGCATACCCCTGGCCCGTCGGATACGCATACCCCCCCTCGCAGCTCTACTACTACCCCCCCCAGCCGCTGCCCTACCAACGCCATACGCTTCCCGTTCCTCCGCCGCCTTTGCTCCAACCGGACGTGCCTTCCCTGCGATCACTACCCTCCCGTCTGCAAAAGCTCCCCCCGCTTGGAGACACAGACCCGCTCCTGCGCTCCCTCAACTCCGACCTCAACTCCGCCTCCGTCCAATCTTCCACTTCCAAACCGCCCCCGCCCGCTCCACCCCCCCGCGCCCGAGGCCTTGCCGACCTTATCAATCCAGTTGACACTCTTCCGGGAACTAACAGTGAACTTGGGCCCTCACACCTCTCTCGCGCTTTTGAAACGTCACTACCCAACAATAATCACACCGCCGACAACTCCGCCCACAAGTCCTCCCTCTCCATGCTTTTCGATGCCACCAACCACCAGCCCAACGTCCTTACCCCGGACAAGCCACCCCCTCAAACCCACTCGTCGGACACTTCTACCGCTTTGCATCAACCCCCGTCTCATCAGAAACCCCCACCGCCGAACCCCCGCCAGATTGACCATACTTCTCTACCCCCGCTACATCACCCTTCGGACAGCAATACCCATCATGCCGAAACCCCGGAAAACGGCGTCTCCTTGTCTGCTTCTGTTGACCGACAACCGCAGAATACATTGCCGCCGCTGCGTGCCACCCCGCCCGACCAATTGGAAAAAGCAAAACTCCCGGACGTTAACAAACTCGCTTTCAAGTCTGAGCCCGTTACAATCCATCTGCCGAACAGCACTGATGTCAAGCGCTCTCCTTCTCGCTCGCTAGACACTCCGCTAGACCCCTCTCAAACCGTTACGGAACCCCAACCTGCTGCCTGCAACTACAGTCGTACGAACGGTGCTCCGGATGGGCAAGACAACCTTCAACGTTCCCCACCGTCAAATTCGAAACTCTCCATTTCGGGCATAGTTCAACCTGAGTCTTCATGTCCGCAACCTGTGGCGGCCGGGGATGCCCCTCACGATAGCCACACTCCGGTGCTACCTAACAAAACCTCCAAGACAGAACCCATGCGAATCGTCCATTCGGATTCGGATAGGTCTGTCGATCGCAGCAGTGACCTTGAGCGCCGCGTCGTTCGGGAACTGCAGCAGAAGTATCACACACCCAGATCCAAGTCCAATCGCGAGCCGATTCGACAGACTGCAAGGCAAAGTCGCCGCTCGCGGAAGTCGAAGCAACAGAGAAAGCACAGGCGACCTATTGTGCTCAATGACCTGGACAGCGAAGACAACGAGAATGAGGTTTATCAGGGCGCGCGCGATGCGAGCGATGATGAAATGCCGTCCGTTGAAGAAGATGAAGAGGAAGACAACTCGGACTCTGAAGAAACTCGATGCCCGTGCGGCTCCACGGAAAACTCGGGTATTATGATTGCATGCGATCAGTGCAACACTTGGCAGCACGGAAAGTGCATGGGCTTTCGACGCAATACAGACCTGCCGGAGGAGTACTTTTGCCACATATGCCGTCCGGATGAGATTCGTACGAATTGCATTGCGCATCCGAAGTACAAGGAGCGCCACGCCCGAGACCGTGATTTGAAAGATACGCGTATCGCTGAGGCGGAGGCGCTGCTGGCTTCGTTGCGCCCCGTGGAGCTTCGGAAGTTGTTCATGGCCGATTTGCGAAACAGAAAGTCTTCTACGCGCTCTCGTTCCGATGTATTTTGTCGGTATGCTACGCTGTTTCGAACTCAATTCGGCAAGAGTCGGCAGGCAATTATCGAGGGGTTGGTGGTCTTGGTGGAGATGAGCCGGACGGAGGTTGTGGAGCGCTTCGAAACCGCGCTAAAACGTGTGCGAAATGAACGATTACCGGATGAAGGCTATGATCGAAGACGTGGCTCTGGTGGACATCATGATGCTGATCACGCCACAGAACACGGATCCCGTGTTGCTAGCAACGGTCGAGGTCAAGGGCATAAACGTGCGCGTTCATTTGGTGGGGATGGAGGCGGTGAAGGCGGTCTGGTACGCCATGATAGCGGCACGTATGACGCTGGTGTGGAACATGACTTCAATTCTGAGACGCGTGGCATGTCGAGAGAGGAACGGAAGTTGCAGCAAACCATGAAGTTGTTTGCTAGGATGGAGGAGAGAGAGCGAGAGCGAAAGAGACCGCGAACACATGACTCAACAAGTTCGCCTAGGGCATCGCCACCGAGTCGGCTCAAGGCTGCGCGATCAGGAAGCCAAGTACGGAATCAAAGTATCAAGTCGGGTTCTGCTGCGTCGTTAGCAGCAGACCCTGAAGACTCGGCTGGGAAACCCGTGCTTGCTGTGGCGAAGCAGGATCATCGCCAGCCCGATACGAAGCTAAAGCGGCAGCAGGAAACGGAAGATGCAATGCCGCTGTCATCAGAACAAAAACTGTCTCAGAAACCGCAACAATGGCAATCTCAAACAGATCTTGAACAAATGGCTCTTCAGCATAAATCTCCTGGCGCGCTTCGAGTTGCTGGAGAATTTACCAAAGAGGCTGCACGTCGGGAGCGCGATTCGCGCTCTAGAGATCGACTTGACAAACCTATCATGTATAGGAGAGATAGCGGCTCATCGGACAGCCTCTCACTGAACAACCGACGGAGGCGAAGTGTACCTCAGGAGAAGCCGCGGTCGAATGATAGCAAGCGGAGGCGAGTAACTTCCGCTGCGAAGGATCTAGATAAGAAAACGTCAGTGGATAGAGAGCTTCCAGAGCTCGAAAAGTCTCTCGACTTCCGACTTTTTGTACCTGGTCCCTCGGTCCTTGGTAGCAAGAAAATCATCAAGGAAAGGCTTTCCAGTGGAGATCAAGAAACTCTCGAAAAGGAAGAGGCACAGAAAGAAGAGAATGAGAAGCGAAACACGTTGAAATCCAATCGCAAGGAATGGTTGTTGATGAAGCAGCGAAAGATCGAGGGCGATAAGAACTCTGACCATCCACTACAGAATGGTCCCATGAAGAAACGTCTACTGAATGAGAAAAAGATGATGGAGCTACAAGAGGAAGAGAGGCGTGTTAACGACGAAGGTGAAACAGATAAATCAGGTGGGGCTAATGCGGAGCCCACCGTTTCTGTGAGCATGGTTGTTGTCAGCGAGAAAGGAAGCCTTCCAGATAAAGGGCAAATACTTGAGTCTACAAGACTAGTACTGCGTCAAGAGAAGAAGCAAGTGTCGAAACCTGACTCACGCAAGCCAGAAGATGAAATGCGTATGCGCGCTTTGAAGAAACGGCCTGTGATGTTTGTCTCGAGGGAAACCTCCACAGATCAAGACCAGCCTAAGCCTAAGACGAGCGATCTAGAGCCGAAATCCACGATGAAAGACCAATGTGACACTGCCAAGGAACCTGCACGACCACCCTCCCCGAATAAGTCATCCAACAAGAAAACTTCGCGTCCAGCCTCTCCAGCACTACCGCCGAAACCACCCACTCCACTCCTAAAGATGCCGTCACCTTTACCAGTAACTCCAGCCAAGTTGATGTCTGGAAACTCACCCCTGAATGTGACTCCGTCCCCGCGAAAGATACCAACTAGCGCTCCATCCGCTGCGTCTTCCCCTAAGCTCCGATCATCTCCTCTGCCGACTTTCAAGAGCGCACTCCGCTCAACTTCTTCAAGGAGATCACGATCGCCGTCACCTTCATCGGCAGTCGAGAAGAGTGGAAAGGCTGCTGAAAGCGTTTCTGACAAGCCCAAGAAAGCAACGGGAGCCAATCGAGAAAGAAAGGCTACCCCAGAGAAGCGTGGGCCTTTGAAAGCGTTGCCCGTACAATTTTCGCGACCTTCCTCACAGAAGAATATAACGAAGAACGAAAACCAAGCAAAACGAGAACCTCTCATTCCCGCATGCGTTGCTCCCATGGACAAGCAAACGAAAGGAAGTGTCGCAGACGAGAAAAGAAGCTCAGACAATCAGCAAAACGAACTTCCGTCCTCGTGTGCCCAGCAGGCTTCGCGTCCGTCTCCTCCTGCTATCAATGCATTGCGATCTATTCGTTCAATGCCCGTGGCAGAGATTCGGAAATCTGCTTTGGCCCAAGGCACTGCAGGAATGAACGCTAGCACGCCGAAGTCAAAGAGTGGTAATTTTGTTGAGACCACGAAAACTGACATTCCCTCGGCCGGAACGACGATTAGCGATGTCTTTCAGAAACGTCTTGAGGGGTTTTTGAAACCCTCTGTGAAAACACCTGTGAAGGCCAATACCAAGCCCAGTTCTGCTCCTCCTCCTGTGTCCAGTATCAAAGGAAGCACGGCGAAATTGGGTGCTGCTTTGCCGTTAAGTTCAAGGCCGAACTTGGATAGCCTGCGCAACTCGACGGGTCTTAGCCCGAGAGATAGTGCACTGGGCAATGGATATCAGCGTGGCTCTGGTCCTGGGTTCCGGAGCAAGTCAATTGACCATGACCGTGGACGGAACTCGATACCATCTTTTTCACAGTCCAAGAGGTCACATTCGTTTAGTCATGGAAGAGGACATCTAAGAAACGGACCTCACAGTATGAACGGCGGGAAACCTGGGTTTCATGACGATCGAAGGCGTTTTGGGCCTATAAGGGATTCGGGCCACCATATGCGAGATGATGACAAAGGAAAGAATAGCAGTGCACCGAAACAGTTGTGGAGCAGGGGCTACGCTTATCGGAACGGTCGCCCTGGTATGTCCGATGACCACGACAGAGGTGTGGGCAGAAGACCTGGAAGTGGACCTCCAGATGGAGATGGAGTCAGGCGTATGCGGAAACCGTTACAGGATTCATGGTTACCGGCTGGCGCGCACAGACCAACGCTTGGGTTTCTGGGTATGAACGGAGTAGGTGGCAGACGTATTGGAGGAGACAGCCATGGAAGAGGAAGTCGAAGAGGTCATGGGCACAACGGAGGAATGTAGGGTTCGTCTGGCTCATCTTGCGGTCAAGTCTTTCTAAAGTTGTTCTTTTTGCCGAATAAAGCAGAAGCAAGCTGTACATAGTTAACAGAATCATTGTTGATCACTGCGAGCACATCTAGTGTGAAATGATTGAGGTCCTCCCGTACCTCTTAACAACTACAAGACGCACACAAGAGTAAAGATTCTGCATAACACTGGAAAGAAACTCATTGAAAGACAGCGGTCGCCCTTACGAATCGTTCCTATTCTAAGGCAGACAGATACGAATCTTCTCATTCGACATATTTAACCTACATGCCCTGACGCAAAAG
The DNA here is from genome assembly GCA_003194525.1 of Gracilariopsis chorda. Taxonomy (NCBI): domain Eukaryota; phylum Rhodophyta; class Florideophyceae; order Gracilariales; family Gracilariaceae; genus Gracilariopsis; species Gracilariopsis chorda. Next base: position 63,494 of record NBIV01000079.1, read on the forward strand.
GCTTATGGGACAATCCTCCGCTGCTTCCCGAGATGTTTTTGTACCGCATTGCGACCCTCGTGCGGTACATGCCGAAATGATGAGCTTTCTACTCCCTTCGGGCCCGTCCACAACACAAACCACAAGCAGTATCTCAATCTCTGCGAGTATACAAAACCTTTAAACCTTCTGCTTGTGTTGCGATACGCGTCCCCAAAACCAATGGCCACGGATATGCAGATATCGGACGCCGGGGCGTCAGGACACCCCTTTCAATTCGTTAATGCTATAAAGAACAATGAATGATACGTATCTTGCTAGATACGCATCGTGTCGTGCCTTAGTATTCGACGCTACAGCACCGACCGATGATACCGAAGTTACGAACGTAGCCAAGGCAAGTGCTTCAAGAAGTCTAGAAATCTAGCGTCGGGTGTCGGGAGGCACAGAACACCGGGGGCTTATCTTAACTGCTTGGCGGTTCCTGCATAGATTGTTCGTGAACTTCGCGCTCCTGCCCTTTCGTATTTTCATTCGGCTGTGTTTGTTTTTGTTTAACGAGTTGTTTAATGCGTCTGAAATGTGAAGCAGAACAAGCCAGGTTTACACCCAACTCTCCATTTACGGAAGATAAACATACAGTGCAATCTGAAGTACACGCTTCATGAAAGAGTGCCCCGCACTCATTGCGCTGGATGGACTCACTGGGGAACCTCTTCTGCACGTCCCCAGATCAAGCAAGAAAAGTCATTGCTATGGTTATTGTCTCAGCGAGTCCTAATCCATACAGTCGAAAAGCTGCGCTGGTGAGAGCTTGAACTACAAAAATCCAGTTCCAAGAGTGAACTGACTCAGTTAGGATTATGGGTACTGAATAAGTCAGTGAAACTAACTAAGTGAATATCCCTCATCGCCGAGATGACGGCATAGAGCTGTTCCAAGATGCGCGACGACCTATTGGGCGTAACAACACCGAATTTGTCAACCAGCCGTTCAGCTGCGCCTCACGAGCAAAAGAATCAAATCTGGAGTTTGCGAACTTGTACGCATCTTCAACCAATTCCCGATTACGACTCTCCCGAATGCCGACCTGTTTATAGCGGTTCCAAAAGTAATCCGCTTGTAGGAATGCTTTGAGACAGTCATGGCTCTTGGCGTCATTGCGCAGGACAATCTTCATGCGTGCGTTCTCGTATGTAAACAAGTATCGCTCGTTTTTGTAAAGTCGTAACAGATATTGCAAAGCTTCGGCATCAGGAGCACATTCTTGAAGCCTGGCACCTAAATCTATGTTCGGAGCGTGCAATGAGTCGAGCCATGGTCTGTTCACAATCCGTTCGTTGCTGTTGCCCAGCCTCAAGTTTGGTACTTTTCCTTCTTCCAGATAGTGCTTGATAAGCATATGCGCGCGCTGTCTGTTTAGAGTTGCGAGTTGAATACCTTTGATCTCACGATAAGCTGAGAACAAGTGTGCGAGTGAAACCGTAAGAAAAGCCGTTGTAGCGAGTCTCCTACTTCCTGCGGTTGCTCGTGAAAGCAGAATACCCATTGCAGTTCCCATGAGATCACCTGCAACGCCAACAGTTTCTTGTTTGGCGGTGATGTCGCCTAAGTTTTCTCTGCGCATAAAGCTGCGGTAAATTGCACTTCTTGTACTTGCAGCTGCTACGGTACTGGCACCCTTCGCCATATTAGCAATACAAGCAAGTGGCAAAAACAAATGAGGTACGGCTGGTGTAACGCTCTCCAAAGCACAGGATAGATTAAGAACGAGTGCAGCCATAAGCCTATACTGCTTGGTTTCGGCGTCGAACCCATTCCCTACCTGTGAGAACAGCATGCGCCCTGCACGACCCATCCCATCACGAATGACCCACTGCAATGCGGCGGCAAGTGGCGCCGCGCTTTGTCGTCCAACGCCGACCGCAAGTAGAAGACCCTGAGTAGAGAACACTCCCACAGCACCTCCCCAGAAGAAAGCGGATAGTCTCCATCTCGTATATTCAACAAAACCGGGCCCAACGCTTTGGGGGTAGCCCTCTGGAAACGCTAGGCGCTTGAGACGATCTACAAATCTTCCTCGCCAAGTCTTTGATAAAGCTTTCTCGCGAACGGTTAAATTGTCGCCCTCGCGATATAGGGCGCCTCCCCTACGATGCCGCCCGCTTCGATTGACAAAAAACTGCCTTGTGCTCGTACGGACGTACTCGACTGCGGCGGCTTCCGAAGACACAGGTTCGCTCTCGCTATCAAGCTTCTCTTTATCCACAGGCTCCAATGAACGGCGTTTCCGAGGAAAAACGAAGGCGGGCTTAGACTGGGCAGTGCGTTTTTGACGTTGAGATCGTGAGGATGAAGAACTTAGAGATGCACTTGACGGAGAGAAATTGCTTTTTGGCTGCAAGGGCGCAGGGAGATCTGGGAGAAAAAGGGGAAGCATATCGCAGGAAGTGATGCTTGCGAAGGATGGTTTGATGTGAGCGCCGAGGCGCGAGTGAGTGTTATCGGGGTGATCGAAAATGGTAGAAGTATAGGTTATAAGTGGCGAAGGGCGACGAAGTGCAATGAATCAACAAATGTGCGTCCTGCGATTAGAAAATGTGCTCAGCAACTCTTATCTACGTGTAGACTTGGGAGCACATGAGAGCTCAAATCTTGAGATTACGAGAAGCTGACACGTGCGTTGTCTATGACCCTCGCTCTCAGTCAAATATTTACGTCTTGCTCCGCAAAGCCTTTGCATCGATAATCAGCCTCTGCAGGCGATCGCGAACCCTTACCGAAGGTAATTCATCACTCAGATTCAAGCGAGTAACGTTCTGAGCGATAGGCGGCAACTTGCAACATTCTGAAGTGCGCGTAAACCAAGTGGGTGCTGTGCTTATGGTTCGTCGCACTGGAGAGCATTGCGCATAAGCCTTTGAGGCATCTTCCTCTGTTCTTCTGCTTCTTCCCGACCGGCACATTACAGGAAAGAACCATGCACTGAAACACTGCTTTGGGTTTCGAAATCCGTTGAAAGGGGCGTAGCTTCCGGGATGTATCTCCACCAGTCTCGCTACCCTTTTTAGTATCTGGAAACGACATAACATGATTGAGGGATACGGTTTGGGATAATCTACCAAGGGTATAGAGGTTCTTTAGAGTACGGCAAAGATGCGCATCCTTCTCTGCCTTTGGTCGTTTCGCAACAGCTAACCCTTTAGCACATGCAGCATTCAGAGCGCCATAGGCCATCAAGGCTTCTCTTGACAAAGCCTAGGGAGCTCTACCGTACTCAAAGTATCCAAAGTTCTCTCCGAAGACGAGCCAAACCCCAGTCGGTCGACTTGTGTTGGAAACCTCAATCGTCCCGAATGCTTGACCAAGAAATTTTAAAAGTGAGGCAACGGTAAACGAGCTGAGCCAGACTTGTTCATAGATCTGAAGCCCATCCGCAGTGCTCGTTACAAGTATGTCTGTGTGACACACTGGGAGGATCCAGGAATTGACAAACTGAGAGAGTGACACGCTTGTATCCAATAGGGCGTCGCAAAAAAAAAACTTCACTCGCTGCAAGTTTGTCGTTTTGCAGCGGGGTTCTGGTACCCGCTGCAAAACGACAAACGCTGATATCCAGTAAGTGACAAGCAACCAACTCTCCTTTTACGAATATCAGACCCAACCCACCTCCATCTAACTACCGTGTCCATCTAACTACCGTCCCCTCAGCTGTTCCACATTACTAACTTGGACAGCATGCACTGCGATATCTTTCAGGATGAGAACTGACACAAAACTGTTTGTTATGCTCTTTCTTCTCGGTACAATGTGGTGGAATACAACCATGTTTCGTTTGAACAAAGTTTACGATCTTCAACCGCAACGACGCATCTCGAAAAAGAGAAATTTGAAACGAGTCGGGTTAAAAAAAGATATCCGCGCTCAAGTCGGCACGGACTGGTATGAATTGTTATCCTGTGGTAAAGATGACAATTTCATCGTCCATTTGAACGTTAACAGATGGCGGTTCTTCCACGATCTTCTTCCTCAAATTGAGAACGTGCGTCAAACCTGTGAATATTATTCTCCATATTCCAAGCATGGCAAGAACAGAAGACAAAAAGCAGGTTTGCGATCAGTGGAACTTCTGGGATTGGTACTGTGGTATGTCAGAACAGCAGATGTTATGTACTCGCTTTGCCCAATATTTGGCCTTGTGCTGTCTAGCGTGAGTGCGTGGTTAAAATACGGATTAATGTTGATGTTGAGAGCTATAAAAGCCAGAAACATACCGGAAGCTCGAATTGAATGGCCAAGTATAGTGGAGATGCAGCATTCTGCAAGACGTCTGGAGCAGTCGAAAACAGAAGCAGCCATATATTTGAAGGGAGTATTTGGCGTTGTTGATGGCAGCCGTTTCCGTTGCGCAAGTTACGATGATTCTAATCTCCAGAACGCTTACTTTGAAGGATATACGCAGAATACAGAGGTTACAAACCTGTTCGTGTGGAACTTCTATGGGGAAATCATCCATGCAGCGATCAACTACCCAGGCTCATGGCACGATTCGAAAATAGCAGGAGTTTCTGGTCTATACTGGCCACGATTGTCTGACGAGGTCACACCACCGGGATACGCAATAATTGGTGATAGTGCATTCGCAGCCACCATAACAGTAACAAACGGGAAGTTGTTGCGCTCTAGGAAGTCAAAAGAAGCAAAACAGGTGCCTAGGTCTATAGAGATGGCGGCAGTAGACTGTGTTCTTGAGAAAATATATCCCGCTTACCGCCAGACTGCGGAGTGGGGTGTGAACGCCTTAAAAATTCCTTTCCGAAGACTTCGTGCGATACTGCCAGCTGATAGTGGAAGACGGTTTGATATAATTGCGATTTGCTGCCACCAAATGAATTATCGAACACGTACAATTGGACATAATGAGATACAGTCAGTTTTCGAGGTATGAAAATGTTGCGGATGTAGTTGGTGGTTTCACCTACCACCAACACGCCTCATTGCTACCCGTAAACTGCTTTCTGCACATTTCTTACTCATCCATAGTCATGTATTCCTCTTTACTAATTCCAATCCAAACCAATCGCATTTACATCTCATTCTCAGATTCTTCTAAACATTGTCCTAGTTCAGAAGGGGATTGAAATATCTCTCCTATACTCGGCAGCACTGCTGGTGCACTTGCTGGAACCGGATAAGTTTTCTGTCGAGGTAAGAGCTCCTTAAGAATTGTACGCATTGCAGCTTCCGTTTCTTTCCGAACCAAGTCCTGAACAGCGGATATAGATACAACACTTCCTTCCTTCTGCACAGAACTCTTGATACATTCAGCAATATTAAGCATGGTCGTCGTCATAGTTTCCATGTGTTTTGCGATATCTACCTGCATCCGTTTCGCCAATGGTAGCCTGGGATTATCTGTTAATCTTCGTTTCCTACTTTCACCAACAACACCAGACGTTCTTCTTGCATTCTCCATTTCCTTCTCGGACGGTGCAAGGTTTTCATCGTGGTTTCCAAGCACAGTCGTCTGTGATTTTGCTTGAATATCACGATATATTCGTTTTGCACGGCGCACATCGGGTGGAATATGTGGATCTCCGGTTGGTTTCCGCGTGTAAGCCAGATGATCAAACTTATCCTTCTAACTGTCTGCGGTTCTTCTCGGTCGGTCGTTCTCTTCAGCCCACTGCATGAACTTTTCTGCAACTCTGGCCCAATGGTTTCTACCAATTGGTTCAATGTCCGCTACCAAATCAAGGAGCTTCCGCATATCTTCTGCATTGTAGTTGAGACTACCGCGACGAAAGGAGTACCTTTCTGGAACTGTTTATCTATCTCGCCCATCGTGTAAAGTAGACGATTATACTTGTATTTGTAACGGAATAGGTGAGGCAAGGAAGGAAACCAAAGGAAAAAGCTGTATGCTTCACAAGAAGTTGAGTTGGATAGGAAACGCGAGCGAAACTCCATGCTGGAACTTTGTACAAACGGCCATGCTTCTTTGTTGAAGCATGGTCATTTGTGGGTTTCGTTAACTGCGTAACCGTTTTTTTCTGACGGTGGTAAGTGGCCAAAAACCGGCAAGGCCATATCCCCTCCCGAGTTTGTCATTCTGTCAATTCCTGGATCCTCCCACTAAGCGGCGCCCACACTTATGGGCACCCATATGAACACACAGGGTATCTACAGGGTGCGCGACCATGAACATGTTCACAGTGTGGGTGTTCATATGGGTGTGTGTGTGTCTTTGTATGAGCTCGTTTCTCTAATTCCAAGACTACGGTAGGGGTTACACTGAGAAGAACCCCTCTCTCTCTAGATAAACCAACAGCTTTTCTGGCCATGTCCTTACTATTGATTTGGCGTCAGAAACCTGCCTCTCTCGGAGAGGTTGGAGCTCTCGACGCCGGGATGCCGCTCTTGGGCGATATCTAAGAACGAAATGGTCTACACTATTATGTATGTTGAGCCCACATCCGAGCGGGCAGAAACATTTGCTGTTGTGTAGAAACGTAGAGACTGGTGTATGTCGGAACGTGGCCGGTAAGTACTTGCGACAGGGCCGTATGTGCTCTCCTTACACTACATTTAACAGCGGTTCTGGGACCTCGCTTATTGGCTCCGCGCTAGTAAGACGGACACGAGTTCTCTGCGTCACTTCACTCCCAGAAATTTGATCTCTTTTTGGAGTTGCTGCGCAATGGGGAGACCAAGGCTTTTCTTTGCCAGTTCGTCGGCGGCCTCGTTTTGTGGTATCATCATGTACCAAAAGGTGGGTCATTTTCAAAGATTTAAAAAACATTTAGGGATAGAACGCATTGCATGCCTTCAGAAATCGCCCACTTGCGCTTCACAGCCTGCAAAATACGTACCATCTGTCAGAAATGAACGTTACATACGCAAAAAGCTCATAATGGACACAATAAATGTGCTATTTGGTATCCCTAAAGGGCTCTTCCGTGCACCAAATATGGGTCAAATGCGCCGTGCCAAACGGCCAAAAAAGTATTGATTTTAATGAGTGTCTCTAGTATCCTGATTCCGCTCCGCTGTTCTTAGCCTTGCTGCGCGTCGTCGAGAAGCTCGACTGGGGGCGAGAGATAAGGCTCAATTTGGGCGACAAGAAAGCCAAAGCAAGTGAATTGCTTTCCCGCGCTCAGCTTCTAGCCGTTGACGCTGTCGTTTGTCTTCCTCGCGCTTTTTCTGAAGACGACGAAGCTCTACTTGAGCGGCGCGTTGTTGTCTAGCTTTTTCAGCGTCTCGTCGTTCGCTTTCGCGCTTCGCCAAATCAGTAAGTACCCTTTCTTCAGTAAGCAACAATCCACTCGTAGTGTTCAAAGTCCCATTGACTAACACATCCCCATCACTGCGTAACAAGTTACACGCGTCTTTGAATGACTTTACCAACTGCTTGTAGTTTGCAAATGCTTTCTGCTGTGACCCTGCGCTCTCGAGGTTGGTTATATCGGTCGCTGTGATCACATTAGGATTAACACCGCCATGCATAGAGCTCCACAACCCACACGCTCTGAATCCACTGGTTATGTTTTGGAACGTCAGAGCCTTGTTGTAGGCTAAAGTCAGTAGTTCGCATATGGTTTACACGTCGTTCTTTGCCTCGTCTTTGACCAGCAACGTACGGGGGTTGAGGTCGTTACGAAATGCCGTTTTCTAAGAGGAGAAGACGGAAAAGTCTAACGGTTGTGTTATGTCGCTTGTCTGTGCAGGCAATCCGACGACAACAATGCCGTTTTCCTCGAAGAGCTGCAATACCTTGAAAGTGCAGTGCGCCCCGTAACCATCCAAAATCAGGACAATTCGACGATACTTCTCTCGCAGTGTGCTTGTTTCGATTACGAACTTCTGGCCCCATTGATAGCATATCTCGGAGTCAACTCCAGCCTTCTCGCGATAGACACAATGCGCCGTAGGAGGAAGGAATGTTGATGGAGTTTCTACAGACCCATCTTGGCGCCTCCGATACTTCGCTTGCTTTCCAGGTAATACGGTCAATGGGCTCCAGGCACGACCATCGGCAGAGACCACAGGCATGATGGTGACGTGTTGTGCATTTGCTGCCCATTTCAGTTCGACAGAATTGCTTCGGCCCCTGGAATCGAATAGAGCTTTTGCACGCGACCTTGATGCTGTTCGTGTCGAAAAGCCACTCTCGTCTATATTGAATATCTGGGAGGCACATGTTATCTTATACTCCTTATATACTTGGATAGGACGGGCATAATGCTTCGCAAGGTTTGTAGGGCACATCGCCAACTGCCGCGGCTTCTCCAAGTTTGAACGTCGTTTAAGCAAAACTTGCGGATGTCGCCTCAAGAAGTTCCGAACAAAACCATCACCTGGTCTGTCGTTTTGAAAAGGCAATGTTGATCTACGTTGATGTGGCAACGAACGCACAAAATGCTGCACAAGATCCTTGAAACAGTCTCTAGATAGAGGTGTTCCGCAGTGTGAGAATGACAGAATTGATTCCATGATTAGCCCTTCTTCGGTAATTGTGAATAAAGGTTGTCGTCCTCGTGGTTTGGGTGATGTGGCGTTATCTTGTCTGTGATGTAGTCTTTGCAACGTTGAGTACGGAATATTTTGACGCTTTGCACATTTTCGAATGGAGGTGCGGTAACTACGTAGTTCAAGAAGTGCGCTGCGACGTCTGAAAGAAATGTCGCCGTATTTTGAAGCAGACACGCCGTTGGGAGGCATTTGGGTTACTGGCTGGCGCTTTGAGTTGTACGCTGGTTTGGAGGGGGTCACGAGGCTGTTACGGGTGGATGTGCACGGCAGGTGGGAACGAAAAGTTGCTGTCTGATGGGAAGAAGGGCGGCAAAACCGATGCTTGCATCAGAATTCAAATATTATGAGCCGTTGTTGCGATTGAATAGTTATTCGACCTGCAAATCATCATTTTTGTGCAAAAGCGGCAAATTTTATTCACCAAAGCGACCCAATTTGGTGCACGGACCCGGATTTGGTGTACCTGATGATAGAGACCAGTGTGGTGTAGTAGCTAGCCTAAATAAATTTTCTCACTACCAGACCGGTCGGTGAGATTCCACCCGTGCGGGAGCTCACGTGAAAGTAGGCTTACAGCCACACACATTCACACTTCTGACCGCTAACCTTTCAATCAGCATTACAGTAGAACTAGACATATAAAACTGAGCTGAGCGCGCTCACGAAGAAAACAGGACGTCCAGAGTCTTCCTGTCACATAACCTTTAACCCATATGAGGGCTTCCTCGCATGAGACGCGTGTGGGATGCAATAATATTGCATGTCCGGTCAAGGCCGTGCAACATAGAAATTGCGTGTGTCAGTCGCAATGCTGCATTGCCAATGCACACAGACTTCCGATGCCACGGAATAACGACGTCGGAGCTCACTAATGCACAGTCAACAGCTGGGAAAGTGCTGCAGATCTAATATTTCCACCCCAGTTTCTAAACCGTACCACCATCATCTCATCAGTCTGCCTTAGACATCTCTACCTTCTCTTCCGCTTCACCCGTACTGCTCATCGCATAGTCTGCAATGCCTACAGAAGAGAAACACATCCTGGCTCTGTCTGAAGATGAAATACGTACTGAGCTGGTTTACCTACAAGAAGAGCATAATCTTCTCCGACCGGAACGCTCAACAATTGACCCAAGCCGACCATGGAAAAATGGACTCCCTAACTATGACAAAGCAGATCTCTTGTACTTCCGTGGCAAGACCCGAAATCATACCCCTGAATCACTGGAACATATAGTGGAAAACGCAGTCAAGACCTGGGAAATGGAAGCTACTCATCTAGGATTCCAAGACTGGCAGAGTGTTAACCATGATACATATCAAGTCTGCGCTAATGGAGCCAAAACTTTCAAAGGTGAAGAAGCTGCCCTTGCAGGAAATTATAACTGGTTGATGGCTGGTGTTGACAAAAGGCTATATGACTCAAACACAGAAACGTTCGAAAGTTCTCATCAGCTCTTCCGTAACACATTCCCGGGCGGCTTTCCGTGGGAGGTGCTGCAAGTGTTTTCCCCTCCACCCCGAGTCTCTTTTTCATGGCGCCATTGGGCCACATTTGAAGAAGGCGGCCAGTTCAGAGGACGAAAGGGTGATGGAAAGCTGTATGAAATGTTCGGGTTCGGAATTGTCGATCTCAATGCCGACATGAAGATAGAAAGTATCGAGATATTCTATAAGCCCGAAGAATTCATGAAGGCCTTGCATGGTGAGATCCCACCGTCAGAGCTTGCAAAGGGTCAGAGCATTTTGGGAAATGGATGCCCCTTTTTGCAAGGCCAGCCTCCAAAAGATCAGATAACGCAGTAAGTTGAATCACCGCGCGGACCTTACACCTTAGGTGTACGTGCAAGCTTCATATTTCGGTGTGGGCCTACGTCGCTATACGCAGATACAACGTGCCAAAACTTTCATGTGTATGCCCCGTAAAGCATGCCTGTCTGTCATGTGGACTTCAAAATGACGTGATATAGCAGCCTTATGATGTTGCCCGCCACGACATAAACATTTCTGTGTGCTTATCCACTCTTTCTTTGGCCTTTGTGACAAGGCCCTCCATTGGGGCAAGACACATTTTAATTGCCCACAAAGCTTCCGCTGACATAAGTTTTGGTATGTGCTCTCGCATCTTGTAAATAGAAAGTTCCGCTAAAGCATCACAAGGTGTTCTTTGTTCAATACGCAGTGAGACTGACTCAAAACCGAAATCATAATGTCTTTCTTGTCCCGCGCTCAGCCGGTTATCGAAACAGCCCGGGAGGAGCTTCCGGTGATTCAACAAGCTTTGAAGAGTCTGTTTGATGTTGCCAAATCCCTATGGAAGAGTGTCATTGAGAGCGGCTTGCTAGGAGCAATCTTTGAAAAGATCCGTGCGCTGCTTGGAAGTGCGACAAGTGCTGTCGAATCTCTACCTCAGACCGTTCAGGAAACTTCAAGTCGAGCCGTGGACAGCTCCTCAAGTGGCCTCACTAATATGCTCGATAATGTTGTAGACAACGTTCAAGAAAAGGTCGATGAGGCGAAGGGATTGATTGCAAACGCTTCTGGTGGTTCTGGCGAGAGAGGAGAAACTACTCCGCTTCTGAAATCTGACGAGTCTTGAGGAGTCTCGGGTCTTGAACTGCCCCCGGGGGTCAGAAGGTTCTCTTGAATATGTTGGGGAATATCGAGTAAACGACTTTATCCGTTTCCGTGTGGTCATATGAAAAAGATAGCCCCATTCGCTTGCGCACCAAAAATAGTTCATCGTACCAGCGGTAACCTTCTCCTTGCCGTTCAAGGACGGTACGGAAAAGAACTTTGACTTCGTAAACAGAGAAAGTAGAGCGACAGATTCTGCACTTCTGAGTGTAAACAGGTTTACCTTCTAGAGGTGTGCCCGTCCTGCCTCATCCGGTAGGGAGAGGTGAAACATACGGCTGATCACATCTCCCACGGAGACCAGGACCTGCTTGGTACAGCGGGGTCTATAAAGCATATTTTTCTATGTTTTTTTTCGCGATCCCCAAAGCCGTGTGCAAGGGTAGGATGTAGGAGATCGACTCTCAAGCGCCATCCAAGGTCGCATCAACCCGGAGGTTTTCATAGCGATGACATGCAAGCTGCCAGTGACTTTTATTTTGCTTCATCATCAGACTAACGAACCACCGCTATGCATCTCAGACCTTCAACTTGTGCTTTTCTAAATGCTCAACCTCTTCGGCTTACCTCATGGCGCACTTCCGTAGGCAGTTCCACCTGTCGCACTCCTCTCCCATCACTATGGAGACCCCTAGTGCCCCGCGCCCGAGTGCCTCGAATGCTCTTCGACTCACTAACAGAAAAGATGGGAGAGACCGTAAGAAAACTAAGAGGCGTTGATAAAATCACTGAAAAGAATGTTGCTGGTGCTATGAAACAGGTCAAACGAGCGTTGCTGGATGCGGACGTTAACCTGCGAGTTGTAAATGGTTTGATCAAGCAAATAAAGGAGCGGGCAATAGGAGCAGAGGTCGTCCCTGGTGTGGACCCCGGGCAAATGCTCATAAAGATCATGCATGAGGAGCTAACGGAGATAATGGGAAAAGATCAGGCACCTCTGGCAAAACGCTCCGATGGACAACCCACTGTTGTCTTGCTAGCCGGTTTGCAAGGGGCGGGTAAGACAACAGCGGCGGCCAAACTGGCTCTGTACTGCTTGAAAGATAAGCGCTCTGTTATGTTGATTGCTGGAGATGTGTACAGACCAGCTGCCATTGACCAGCTGAAGACATTGGGTGATATGATAAACGTTGACGTGTTCAGCATGGGGACTGACGCAGACCCTAGAGATATTATTCGGAAAGGCATTGAAAAAGGGAAAGAAAACAAGATCGATACACTTATTGTTGATACAGCCGGTCGCCAAGTCATTGATGCCAAGTTAATGAAAGAGTTGAAGGATGTGAAGGACATCAGCAAACCCGATGAAACACTGTTAGTAGTAGATGCAATGACGGGTCAGGAAGCAGCTACGCTAACACGTTCTTTCAACGAAGAGGTTGGCATTACAGGTGCCATCCTCACGAAACTCGACGGTGACACGCGTGGCGGTGCAGCTCTATCTGTTCAACAGGTGTCTGGTGCCCCTATCAAATTCATTGGTGTAGGTGAAAAGGTGGAGAAACTTGAACCTTTCATCCCAGAACGTATGGCCTCGCGTATTCTGGGCATGGGTGATGTTCTGACGTTTGTCGAAAGAGCAAAGGAGCAAATGGATGAGAGGGAGGCTGAGAAGATGACAAAAAGAATGATGGAAGCGAAATTTGACTTCAATGACTTTTTGAAACAAACGAAGATGATTTCGTCTATGGGTTCGCTTGCGGGTGTGATGAAGATGTTACCTGGTGTGGGTTCTATCTCTTCGGCCAAAATGGCTCAGGCTGAAGCGAAGTTAAAACTTGCTGACAGTTTGATAAAGTCGATGACTGTGAAGGAGCGGACAAATCCAGAGCTTCTGTACTCGGGTGGATCAGCTCGTAGCAGAATACTACGTATCTCCAAGGGTGCGGGAAGATCAAGAGATGACGCTGAGGACCTTGTTAAGGACTTCTTGAAAATGAGAGACATGATGTCTAGAATGAGCAAGCAAATGGTCAACGGCCAAGGCGGCCCAGGTGGATCAGGCCAACCAGCGGGCAATAGATCTCAAAGACGAAAAGCAGCGAAGAAGAAGGCACAAAAGAGAACAGCAAAGCGCGGCTTTGGGTAATAACTTTAGATCTTCAAACATATGCATAAACAAGAACCCGAGTTGATAGGTGTCAAGCGGAGGGTATACATCTACGCTCAGAGGCTGCACTTGGAATAGCTTCGCTATTTCGCAGCCTAAGTGAAGTACCAGAGGCATCAGGAATAGCCTTCCAACTCTTATCCTGAGCGAGGACCAAGCTGTTCTGGACTTCATGTTGAAGGTGTATACATATCCAACCTCTAAAACGCTTAGGCACGTATGCACGGTTAGTCTACAATTTCCTGTTATTTCTGTCGGTGGGAGGCATCTGTGAGCCCTGGAAAGATTGGAGTGCTCCTCAGGCCTCTTGATATCCACCATCAGAATCTGGTTGAACAGATTTCCTAGCTCATCAAGGCTATAGAAAGATCCTGCGCGGCAACATGTACATCAGAATAGGCGGCATCGTGCTTGCGAGAACTAATGGGTGCCATCAGAAGCGAAACGACAAAATGCATTTTGAGTAAGCGAAGAAGTCTGAATTGCAGTACAAGTTTAATCGCATCCAACTCAGATGATGTTATCTGCATAGCAGTCTTCAACAAACGTACTAACAGTGCCTTTATGGTATGATCTTCGATTTGGGGAAAACGTCACATGTGTCTCCGGCCAGGGAGTTGCCAGGCTCTATGTGAGAACAGAAAGTCCTTTGAGGTCACACAAGGGCAAGCGCGTCATGGCAAATGCCGTCTACAATCTTACACAGTACCGGCCGAGTAGATTTTGGCTTTGCCAAGAGCAGAGGAAATCTTCATAGAAGAAACAAGTCTCCCGAAGCACATAGACACTGAAGTCAGGCGTCTCAAGCTCAAATCAATGAAGAACAAGAAGAACCGTAGTTTCATTTTGTCGTATGATGTTACTGCAGCCTAGTCCGCGCGCAACGAGATATACAAGTTGTCACTTGTGATCATTCAACCATTCGTCAGAAGAGGAGCTGTCACATTCACGACCCGCTTGCCTCTGAGATCCTAAAGTTGACGCCGCATTGGTGCTCCTTCTGGTTCGCTGTCGTTTTGGGTTCGGCATCTGTGATACAGCTTGTACATGCTGCTTTCTCTTGCTTCCCGTGCGAAGTTCTTTCCCATCCCCACGAATATCACTGACTCCGTTTGCCGGTGACAACGGTTCTTCGTTTTCGGAGAAGCGAACTTTTCGAACACTTCTTTTCTTCCTACGGGTTGAAGGAGAAGTCTTCTTTTGATTCTCGAACCCTTTCCCTCCAAGCTTGTCTCCAAGCCCTGGCTCCCGTCGAGAAGAAGGCCTCTTGCAAACAGGATTTTCAGAATGACTTGGAAATGGTGTGCTATAAGACTTTTCGGGAGTAGTAGGAGGGGTGTTTGGTTTGTGGACAGGATTTCCCCGTTCGGCCCTTCGCAATTTCAACGGATTGTGGCTCGGTTCTCCCTCCTGTGACTCTTTTTGCTGCTGCTGCCCTGGATTGCGAGGCTGCTTTTCCTGAAAGCGTTGACGCTCATTCCCCTGCTGGTTGTTCTGGCCTTGCAATGCTTGTAGTTCTGATTTCAGTTTGTTAATATCGGAGTCTTTCGCTTCGAGTCTAATCTTCAGACTCTCGTTGAGTTCCAAAGAATAAACATATTCCCTCTTGGTCTCATTCAGCAAGTTTTCGAAAGATTTCAGCTTTGCATTTTTTGTGGAGAGCTGTGCGTTCTCCTTCTTCGCATTGTCCAGCTCTGATTGCAGACATCTGAGTTTGTTTGAGGACAAGTCGATATGCTGCTTGTATTGCTCTCGAAGTTTAGCAATGCATTCGTCTTTCTCCCTCTGAGATGTCTGATGAGACTTCTGGGCATCTTCTAGTCTTTGACTCCAATTCTTCAGTTCTTTTTCGTTATGTGCTCTCTGTTGGCTCATTACCGCTTTCAGTTCATTTGTGATGCGCCTGTCTTGCTTCAAGGTCCTCAAGAACTCAGAAACTACGTCGTGTTGTGAACGTAATGCACGCAAGTCAACTGCTACTCTCGTTTTCATCGTTTTTGGTTGGAGTAAAAGCTCCTTCATCCCATCTTGTGCCTCTTTCAACATCTTCTGAAGAAAATCAAGAATGCAGCTCATCTCCTGTACCGTACCAGCGAGAATAGTTTCACGTTCCATGTATTTATGGACAAGATCACGAACGAAACCCATTGCCGAGCTGAGCTCCGACTCCAAGTCTCGGAACTCTTCACGGGTAGCACGTCGTCCGGGAAGTGAAAGGGTGTTCAAAAGACTGCGTATCTGCGTAGCAAGCTGATTTGGACGTCCCCGAGTCCACGCTAAGATGACTTTCTCAAGAGAGAGCCGGTCTGTGTTGTGTTGCAGATCATTGTACCAAGTATAAAATGTGCTGACCACCAAGAGGGCGTTCTGTACAGATAATAGAGAGAGAATACAAGCAGTCGTGCGTTAGCATTATACCCTCACCGCTGGCCAGCAATCGTGTAACCTACCTTCACCATTCCTTTCATGGTATTGAATTGCTCTTTCAGTTCTTGCTTCGATCTCTGAAGACAGCAAACATGTGGCAGTTAGAATACACATACTTTCCAAACGAATTCGTGCCGTCCACATCTCGGTAACTTACTTCCAGTTCTATGACCTTGCTTCCGATGGTCTTCTTGTACTCGAATAGTTCCGATATTTGAGTGGATTTCGCGGTATTCGCGTCATGGAACTCTCTCTCAGTCTTAGCAAGCCTTTTTTCATTGGGGGGATAAAGTGGAAGTTTAGAATGATGTGACGATAACCCTATAGGCTGAAATCTTGTGTTCGCTTCAAACTTACAATTGACGCATGCTTGAAACCTGCTCATGTAGTTCATGGTTCTCGTCCTCGCTTTCTCTACGTCGATCAACTTCTGCCTGATAACAAGACTGAAGATACTTCAACTCTTCCTTCACTGGATCCGCAAATTAGTATCTTTGGTCAGCGATACGCGCCATCTGTGCTGAGTTTGTGCGGGTTTGCAAACAATGAATTCGTTACCTTTGTCGTGAGCGGTGATTCGCTCATTTAAGCTTGTTTGGATGGATTCTTTTACGCTTCGGAGGCGCACGCCTTCCGCCTTGAGCGCTTCAACCTGTTCTCGAACTTATAAATGATTATGTATGACATAGAATAAGTATGCACCAAATCAGTATTGCAGGCCATAGATGGCGTGTGCGATCCGTAAACAGTTAGAATTGTGTGTACTACTCACGTTCTTGAATAGTTGCTGTACTTCTCTCTCGTTCGTTATGAATAGCGACCTCAAGGTCTTTGCACTTATACTCAAGAGCCGTGAGCTCTTCCTTCATTTTCGCGACGATCTTCTCCAGTTCTGTGCATTTCTGCTTGGCGCGATCCAACTCGTGTTTCAGTTTCTTCAACGAGCACTTTTTTTCGATGAGAGCTTCTTTCTGTAGGAAAGGGGTCAGGAATCTGTTTGATATACAGAGGACTGCTAATAAGTTCCACGTACCAAATTGTCAAAAGCGTTGCTTTCTTCCTTAAAGATTCCATCATATATATCCTGCAGTGTCCATAGGCAATCTAAATGGGTTTCAGATTCCGGTAGCATCCAGTTCAACGCATCATTAGTCGTCTATAAGAAGAATTCCTTGTTTGGAATGTAGGGTCATTGGAGAATCGGAAGAATACATACCTTGGAACTGCCTACTCTGAGAGTTATGTATTTCTTGGAGGCGTTCAGCAGCACCGACAATAGATTCGCCGTCGGATTTGGTCTTCTCGGTATTACTGGACCCATCACTTCCAGAGTGCTCCTGAGAGGAAGGGTTCTGCTCATTCACGCCCCTTGCACCAATCTTGACATCGCTATGAGCATTCTCTTCCTCACGGATTTCGACTTCATTGGTGACAGAATTGCGTAAGAGGCTAGCATCTGATGCTCTAATGTTGATTTTTGCACGCGAAGGTCGCTTATCGACTGCTCCTAGGCCCCGCTCTTGATCAGAGTCCTCGCTATTCCCCGCGCCGTGCAAAACAATCGCACGATTATTACCATCTGACCTGTATCGGGACTCAACGACAAAGGGCTGAGCGCTATTTGCACGAGGTACGATTCGGAGCGGACGCTCGTTTTCATCTTGAATGTTGTCTTGCCTGATGGGGACTGCGAAAGGCGACCTTGTCGCACGCAAAGGAGTGGAGAAAGGACGGCGTGGTTGCGACGCGTGTGGTCGAGTAGGGTGAGCCGAAAAGAAACGAGGAGTTGGTCGATTCTGTTCATCATAATCATCCTGCTGGGGAGCTCCTTCCAGTGGTCTAGAACCTGCAACCGCCGGACGTTGGAAATTGAATCTGTGCCTCATGTCGAAATAGCCGACCCGGGGAGAGAATGCATACAATGAAACCGATGAAAGCCCAATGTTGATGGAAAGGTGAAACAACGACAGTCCTGGCGTTGGGGTGGATGGAACTGATCAGAATGGGACTCTATGGATTGGGGAAGAAATGAACCGACGATCACCGCAGTGAGAACACTAAGGTGCTGCGATGCTTTCGGTTGGGAAAGACGTGGCAGAGGCTTTGGAGCAAAGATGTGGAAGGCGTGACTTTTCGCTTCGAGTAGCACATATCGAAAAAGCTTGTACGGCAAACGTAAAGTTTCGTTTCAGTATACATGGCGGAGAAGGGCTGAGCTTGGTTGGACATGGCTGCTCTGCAAAAGCTAACTCGCAAGCTGAACATCGATAGTTTATTCTGTGATCGCAGTCTGATATACCGATTCAACGTCACACATGATATGCGGTCATAGCGCACAAGAGGGCGTTGCTCTCGCAATCCTAAAGTCTGTAAATCGTGCGACAGTAATAAAACGCAATGGTGAAACTCTGACAAGCCGATCAGGAGGAAACTAACGGTTAGCCTTAGCAACACGCTCTACCTCGTCCTTCTTCTTGATGGCATAAGAGTTGCTCGATCCCTTGGCAGCGTTAATAAGTTCATCAGCAAGACATTCTGCAATGGTCTTAATCGACCGGAAGGCGGCCTCGCGAGCACCGGTACACAACAAGTAAAGAGCAACATTTATACGACGCATTGGGGAAACATCAACAGCCTGGCGACGCACGGTACCAGCGGATCCGATACGGGTAGAGTCTTCCCTTGGTCCAGAGTTGACGACCGCTTGGACCAACACTTGGATCGGGTTTTGGTCGGTGAGCAAATGGATGATTTCGAAGCAGTGCTTGACGATGCGCACTGCCATGATCTTCTTTCCATTGTTGCGACCGTGCATCATGAGGGAGCAGACGAGACGTTCGACAATGGGGCATTGAGCCTTTCGAAAGCGCTTCGCATTGTAGCGACCGGCGGTATGTGGAAGATACACGGCGCTGCGCTGTTTTACTGCGATGTAGTCACTGAGACAGATGTCTTCAACCTCTACGCCTTCGAAGGACCATCTGTTGAAGAGCTTAACTTCACTGACGGCTGCCATATCGCGGTACGGGTGTGCGATGTGACTGGGGGAAATGCTGGGATGAGACGCTCGCTTCTTTACGGTCGTGTGCGGAGAACGCGTACGGATGGAGCGGGTGGGTGTTGACAATGCTGATTAGCGCGCTACGGCATGCGCTGTGGTCGATGGTCGACGACGACGACCGTACCGGGATCTGTACACTGCATGGAGCAGATCCAAAGACCTGAGCCGATCCAAGTCACAAACGGATCTGAAATATCAACTGGCGGATCCAATGTCTCGCGATACAAAGAAGTGCCAAACATGTACGCGTGTGCACGCGGACACGTGTCTACCCACCACAGAGTTTTTTAACTTGATGGAATGGCATCGCATGACAGAGGCAGTGATCGGGAAGGGGAAAACCCCACAGTGCGCGCGTTGATGCGTTTGCGTTTGTAAGTTCAGTTCGCAGATGGAGATAAGGGTTCCACTCTAGAGAGGGTTAGCGGTGCGCTAACTTAAGGTTAAAGGATTAGGGGGGTTATCCCTACGTATCCATGTTCACGAGGAAGCGGGAGTTGGTGCGCTTAAGGTCATTGTTAGGCCTTTCTACCCCAAAGAACGGCCGAAGAGCTGAAAGACGATCTGATTTGAGACATGTCGTTCCGACTGACTCATTCGTTCGACTTGGGGTATTATTCCACTGGGAAGCATCATGCGGCCCGTGGGTTGAGGTCATGTTCTTTGAGAACCGAAAGCGTGAAAAGCGCGAGCGATCGATTTGCTGGTGGCAGTTACGACACAGTTACCTTGCTGTACATGGGCGACGGTTTTAAAAGCACTGGGCAGAAACAGGAAGGAGACCTGTGACGAACGCCTTTTCTGTGTACGAAGGTCCTTAAATTTGGTGGACAAGGAGGCCAAGTAGGGCAAATGATGGTCAAGAATTACAACACATGTGTACGAATAAAACGGACGAGATGCAGGCGGGGGAGGGTGAAGTGTGGATATGTACATGCCAGCTTGGGGTTGAAAAGTAGTAAAGCAATGCATCTTTCGGAACTGGAGCGGTGAAGTGCGCAACAAGTACAGATGAGTTGTTGGCACATGTAAGCACGACAAGAAGAGTTGCTGGACAGTTGCTATTTCTCGGGCGGCGCCGGAGGTACGAATTGAAGCACGGCAACAGTAGATTCAGGAGAGAATGATTGGAGCTGTGTGCAAAGGAGGCTCTGTGGAGATGGCCGCAAGACAAAGCTTTATTTACCCAGCCATGCTCGACATGTGGCGGGACAAGACGGCGTTGGAAAGTGCGGTCGGGGCACAGCGGTGGGCTGGAAGAAACGATGGCCACCGCAAAATTTGATTCATGTAAGTTGAAAGCGCGTAGATACACCTCCATGCTTATCACATAAGGTGCCGATTACTGTAGGAGTGGCATATGATGGACATGTTTTCAGTGTACATTGAGTGGCCGTCGGTGCTGAAACGTCTCGCCACTCGCAGACGGCTGGCGCTGCGTAGATAGTGCAGAAGTGAACTGCAGTAAACGTAACGTATGGGTTTAACGTGGCGAGTGGGACGTTGGCCGAGAGGTGCATCAAATGCAGGAAAGTGACAAGTGAGAGAGGGCTACCGTTCACCAAAGGCTGGCCGAAAAACGGGCGCCGACGCGCACCTCGCTCACGTAGGTGAGCTGCCAGCTGCGCCAACAGCACATCACAGCTATACGTGGCACGACGTCGTCCCGCGCGCGCCCGTCCACCACAAGGGCATGTGCCGCATTGCCACGCGGGCGACGCGTGCACGTGTAGCACGCGCATTGGCGTTTCGTCAAGTGGGTCCAGCAGGCGTGACGCCGTACACCGCGGCGCCTTACAGTGTGAGCAGCGCTGACGACGCTCCATGTTGCCGTTGACGCATTGGGCCGCGGCGCGAGCCGTTTCGTTTCGGGTGGGAGAAAAGGCACGCGCAGCGCGTGCAGCTCGAGGCCGCCGCCGCCGCTTCAGCGGTTGGTGTGCCGAAAAGGCACCCCGCGCGCGCTGCGCTCGTCCACCCGTTTCAGCGTCGACGCCTCGACACACTTAAAAATAACGGCGCAGCGCACAAACGTTCACCGTGCGGCGCGACACCCCCAACTGCGCGCCTCAAAGCGCGCATTCGTCACGCACATCGCGCGCGCCCACGTCACATCGTTCCATTCCCCGTTTTAGGCACTGCCGCTGTTTGCCCAACGTTCTTTAATTCGCTCCCGTGCGTTCGGCCCTCCAACTCTGCGCCCCTTTTGTACATCTGCCGTCTCGCCGCGATCTGTCTCAGAGCTACTGCCTCCCCCCTCACACATTCTACGATTCAACGCCCGTCCTCCGTCGCTCAACGCTCTCTCTTACCATGCATCTTTCCGCTTTCGTCGTGGCCTTGGCCACCTGCCTCGCCGCCGCCAGCGCCGCATCTCTTCCCTTCTTGGCACGTCAAACTACACCCGAGGACGCCATCGGAAGGTTTAAGCGGAGTGTGTTCCGCGGCGGGCAGTGCTTCCAGTTTGTAGCACACAATGCAACGGTCGACGACGACCTGAAAATCGCCCACTCCGTCATGAGCATCGACGACATTGCCTGCACTGGCGAAGGTGCCATGCAAGTGTATTTGGACCCCACCGAGGCGCTGGCGCAGGTGGACTCACAAGTGTCAAAGAATCTGATCAACACCATCTCCAGCTCCGTTACAGACGCGCTCTACGGTGTTGAGTCGGTTGCTCGCACATGTGGAAACCGCCGCTTCCCTCCGAAGACCTTGGTTATCATCTTTACTCCCGAGACTCGCGTCCAAATTGGCATTGACTCGTACTTTGCAACCAAACGTTACATGTTCATCGACGATCCCTCCAAGGATGGTATCTGCCAGTATACGGCTGAACGCCGCCCCGTGGCTGCTCCAGTGTCACCCTCACCCGCACCGTCCGTCTCTGCTTCGGTTTCACCCGCGCCAACCGTGGAGGCTACAGTACCTAGCCCTAGCCCTACAGAGGAGGGCGGTGCTGTGGCTCCAGTTCCGGTTCCGGTACCTGGCGGTGAAGTTACACCCACACCCACGTCCACACCCACGTCCGCACCCATATTCCCGACCGAACCTACGGTGACGGATACAGAGGAGCCCACTTTCACACCTGGTGATGATGATGATGATGATGACGATGATCCGATTTGCTTCCCGGCTGAAGCCACTGTAGAGATGGAGGACGGTAGCACTAAGAGAATGGATCAAGTGCAAATTGGAGACCGCGTCAAGGTTGGGTATGACATGTTCTCTGAGGTATTCATGTTCACTCACAAGGTTTCGAAGAGAGTGTCGCAGTTTGTGAAGCTGGATATGGCGTCGGGTGCGTCGATCTCCGCTACAAGCGGTCACTACGTGTACCTGAACGGACGACTTGCTGCGGCTCGCACGGCCAAGGTTGGTGACGTGATGGAGCTGGGCAACGGTGCACGCAGCACGGTGGAGAAGGTTTCTATGGTAAGGAAGAGTGGGCTGTACAACCCGCAAACGCTACATGGTGACATTATTGTGAATGAGGTGAGAGCTTCTACTTTCACTACTGCGATCGAGGCGGGTACTGCACAGGCTATGTTGGCGCCTCTGCGTATGGTGTATGATGTGTTCGGATGGAGCACAAGTGCGTTTGATGGAGGGTTTGACATGATCAACAAGCTTGTGACGAAGGGTGAACTTGTGTTGTAAGTGGCGCATAATTTTTATGTAGATGCATGTGTTTCGCTTGATGGGCAGAAGATAGACGCGTTTGGAATGTGTACTTGTTGCGCGCGCAATTTGTTTCGGCAGTGAGTATTTTCGGTGCTGCTTGTGTTGTGTCTCGTCTTCTTTTTGTTTTTGTTGTTGTTGTTGTTTTTTTTTCCCTGCTTGAGTGGAGTAGAGCCGTAAAACGCCAGAAACGGCCGAGTGCCTTTATCCTTTCTTTTTTGTGTGTTTAGTGCTGTAATTTTGCATGTTTGTGCGTCCAGTTGGCGTTGCAGTCAGCTGTGGGTGCATGTTTCAAACCGCTTCAACGCACTGCGCTTGTCACGCGGGTGTACAGTTGTGTTGTGCCGCTTTTTGTTTTCGCCTGTGCGTGCGCTGCTTTCGATACCGCTGCGCCCGCCTTGCTCATGTTTGCGGCTCGAAGGCGATCTTCGTCAACAAGATCTGCAACACACCTCCACGGCTTGCACGCCCTGCGCGCGCGTGTGACCGCTTTGTGGCGCACGGCTTGGCGGCCTTTTTTGGGGCCGCCCCGAGCCCGCGCGCACTTTTCCGCCTACGTGGCGAGAACGTATGTACTGTACCCTTGTAGCGCCGCGCTCTCGAGTGTGCACTTCACGCGCTAAAGCGTTAAGGGTGCGTTAACCCTTTACTGTACACACGTTGTTTGCGCGCGCCTTGGCTTCCATGTTGTGAACAGCCGTTGGCAGTTTGACGACGCTGCCCGCACGCCTTGAATTTGCACTACTTATTCGGAAATGGCCTGAAAACGTGTTGGTCTACCTAGTGAGAGAACGCTTCTTTGAAAACAAACGATCTGCGCTATGTAGGACTTAGACATAGGCACCCATAAAGAGAGAGAGAGAATTTGCACTCATGCGCTGCGCTCACTCGCCTTGTGCGCGTGGGAGTTGTGCGCTGTGTACAAATCGCCACTTGTGCTGGCTGCCTTCGTAGCGACCATCGGCGGAGAGCAGCCGCAATGACGCGCCGCCCTTCTCGCCCACCCCGCGTGCGAATAGCCACATATTCCATACTCCGCTCCCTCGTGTGACTGTTTGTTCCAGGTGCTTACGTCGTGAGTCTTGGATGCATTGCTTCAGCTCGCGCCTTCAGCTGCGCAATGCATGTCCCACGCGGCTGTGCCTGTGCTCTTGTTTCGTTCCCTTTGTCCGCCTCCCAGCCCGCACAGCCACTGCACCTGGTGCTCGCACTTTGCGCAACCAGCGTGTACGCCGCCTTCCAGAGTAGCTTCCTGCACCCAACGCTCTTTCCGCACCTGCCATCGTGCATACGAAAGGCTAACCGCTCCGCCAAAACTCTCGAGATCCTTTTAATGCATTTTGTCTCGTTTGTACCCTGCCAAACGATAACGTCTCAAACCATCTCGTGCTCTACCAGCAACGTACAACCTGCTTGACTCTCACTTTTCTCACGCGCCACGTCACAGCTTTTCGTCAACGACCATTTCTCCAGGAGGCTCAGCCCGTGTGCTGCGAATCTGCGCAAACAGCTTGTTCAACCTTCACCTCATCTCGTTCGCACGCCGCACCAGCATCATCAGAGTGACGTGTGTGAAATTGGGAACACCCGTTCATTTGTTTCCTGCCGTGTGGGAGCTCTACGCCTCGTTATGACGATCGCTTATAAGCTTATAAACATACACGTCGTGCACAACTTTTCCTTGAAACACTTGTCTCTTTCCACGAGCGCTTACAACCTTTACTCGTCACTTTCCCAGTAACCTTGCTCATGCGACGCACGTTCGTGTCCACTCCCGGAGCTGGAGGCCCCTCTCTCGTTCTGTTCATCTCAAAGTAGCGCTACCCTTCGTACAGTACTACCCTTCGTGGTATTGCAGCATAAGATCGTTCAACACGGACTCTCGGTTTACGAACGATATGATACCTTTCCACTGCACCATTTACGATTGTAACACAAGTAACCGCTTCAGACATGATCGCGTTCCGATTCAAGAGCCCCAAAAATGGACACATGCTTAGGTACGCCTAGAATGGAAACGTGTCTTTTAGTAACAAGCCCTGCGTCTTTGAACTCGTCCAGGCGAAAAGGGTTGCAGTTGTAGCTGTCGTAGCTCATCCCTAGAGCTGCGCTGTCAACATGCGTTTTGCACGATTAGTACTGCGCTGAGGGCTTTTAGCACATTGCATCCACAACTGGGCCTGCTTCAACAACTTGGCCTTCGCGGCACAGACCACATTCTTTGAGACTTTGAACATCCAAGTCAGAGATAAGCTTCGTCCGCCCAAAAAGAACTACAACAAGACGTACGTTGTCTTTGGAATCAGGAGCACGGCCAATGAAAACACACACGCAGACATATCCAAGCCAAGCCACTATCAAATGATTTTGGAAATGGGAATAGATGTGTCGAAAGCGAAGCGGGAGACTTTACCGTCCCTGAGAGAACGTCATGGACTTGGGGTTATAGCGATAGTTAGACAATGGCCGGTCGGTGTGTTGGAATATTACAGAGAGACAAGTTCTTTGATAAGGGCTCCTACCACACCTTTGGAATTAGCGTCGTGCTCCCACAGACAAACAAACAACAACAAGTGGGAATCCCAAGCAACTGGATGAAGTGGGAAGGGTACGTGTATACGAAGTTCTTGCCCTTACCCTGACTTCACATCTAGGCTTCGTGTCCGTAACAACCCTACAAGAACTCGAGACCATAGGCCTGTCGGATGGAAAACTCGGCCAGGTTGTCTTCGTTGCCCGCTGCTGAAGTACAGCTTAGAGGCCTCTTTTCACGACTTTTTAAGATGGCTTTTACCTTCACCGCCAACCGCCCCGGCCAAGGTTAATGACGTCCGGCGATCTGTCGGTCGATGGCCCGGAAGCAAACAAAACGTATGGAGCCCACAGGTAACGGGTTATAAGGATATAAGGATAGCCTTCTATGACAAATCAATGACACTCGCAGATAGATGCGTATCCTGTGACCCATCTTTTTGCCCTTCTCCGTTCGTTTGCTCGCTTCATCCTTCTGCTCTACGAATGGTCAGCACTTCATCCAGGCCAGTCCAGCTGTGTCTAAGTTCTGTAACCCGTCCTGAACTTGCCCTATCGACTCAAAGGAGCTTGACATGATGCTCCACATCAAATCTTACATCCTGTCTCTACGTTCATCCACAACAGGAAATGTTTCTGCCCGCTCGGATGTGGGCTCAACATACAAAATAGTGTAGACCATTTCGTTCTTAGATGCCGACGAAGAGCAGCGTCCCGACGTACAGCACTTCCACCTCTCCGAGAGAGGCAAGGTGTTGACGTCGAATCAATAGTCAGAACATGGCCAGAGAAGTTACTGGTTTGTCTAGCAGAGAGAGAGGGATTCTTTTCACGTGAAACCTTACCATATTCCTGGAATAAGTGACACGACCTCATATAAACAACACACACACCTAGCTTCAACACGTAGGGTAATTATAGCCAAGCAAGCAGCTTCGTGGATAACAAGCGTTTGTTAAGCACACCTGCATAGGTTTACCCGCACAGCGCGAATAGCATATCAATCGCAGTTGTACGCCTTTCATAGTCACCAGAGTCATGAAGTTGCGGTATCCTGCAACACGCTCCCATCTCAAACCGGACCTGGCACGGACTTTATCTAGATCATTGCGGAGTCTGATATACTGAACTGTGTAGAAGTTTCCCTTTGAGTGGGAGAGGTCTTCAGTGGAAAAAACATGTCAGGCACTGTGGCTGTATGTCTTTGCACGAAGAAACAAGCAGGTCTCCGATTCAGTTCTATAAATCGTTTTGTACTACCCGATTCAAGAGTTCCGGTAAAAGGCTGATAAAAGAGTAGGCCTTCTACTAGCTATGATTCTCGGAGAGGTAGGTTCAGGGTTCAAGATGGGAGTCGAAGCTCGTCAAACAGAATTACAGTAGTCAAAAGAGTATAAGAGAAGCGATGACGACATAGATGTAAAGAGAAGAGCCAGTACCTCTCACTCACAAGCCTCGCAACATGTGTTTCACACTGTTGGATGATTGGGGTTCATTTATTCTTTGTCTTTTCTCACGCGCGTCATTTCACTGCACCGAGAAGATCACGGGACCAGAAAATGCAAGCACAAACACACAGACAACCGATCCACGAACGCCAACCTAGTACCTGTAGGTTTCCGGCTTGAAGGGGCCGATGGCGTTGACACCAATGTATTCAGCTTGATCCGTAGACAACTCGGTGAGCTTAGCATTCAAGTGCTTCAAGTGAAGACGAGCGACCTTCTCGTCAAGCACCTTCGGCAAGATGTACACGTTGTTCTCGTACTTGCCAGAAGAGCGGTTTTCCCAAAGCTCAACCTGGGCAAGAATCTGGTTGGTGAACGAGCAGCTCATGACAAAGCTAGGATGGCCAGTGGCACATCCAAGGTTAAGCAGACGCCCCTCAGCAAGCATGATGATACCATGGCCGTCAGGGAATTGCCAACGGTGAACCTGGGGCTTGATCTCTACCTTCTTGATACCGTCATATGCTTCAAGGCCGGCGATGTCGATCTCATTGTCAAAGTGACCAATGTTACCGACGATGGCGTTGTTCTTCATCTTCTCCATATGCTTGAGAAGGACAATGTCCTTATTACCAGTGGCCGTGATGACAATGTCAACTTCGGACAGGACATCTTCCAGTCGAGCCACTTGGAAGCCCTCCATAGTGGCCTGCAACGCGCAGATGGGGTCAATCTCAGCAACCAGACAGCGAGCGCCAGCTGCCTTCATGGCGTGAGCCGAACCCTTTCCGACATCACCATAGCCGCAGATCATAACGGTCTTTCCAGCGAGCATAACATCAGTAGCGCGCATGATACCGTCCGGAAGAGAGTGACGGCATCCGTAAACGTTGTCAAATTTGCTCTTTGTAACACAATCGTTGACGTTGATAGCCGGGAACAACAATGTTCCATCACGGGCACGTTCAATTAGACGATGTACACCAGTTGTAGTTTCTTCAGATACGCCAACCATTTTGTCAACCATGTTGCGGAAGCGCTTCGGGTTTGTCTTAAGTCCGTCACGAATGGTAGTCAAAACACACTTGAATTCGGCATTGTCGGTAGATTCCGGATCCGGCAAAGTTCCGTCCTTCTCGTAGGCCATTTCAGCCTTGAAGCCCTCATGGATGAGCATCGTAGCATCACCACCATCGTCGACAATGATGTCCGGACCGGAGCCATCCGGCCAGGTCAGGGCTCTGTTAGTGCACCACCAGTATTCCTCCAAGGTCTCCGCCTTCCAGGCGAAGACTGAAGCGGTGCCCTTGGCGACGACGGCGGAGGCGGCATGATCCTGTGTGGAGAAGATGTTGCAAGAGCACCAACGGATGTCGGCGCCGAGCTCCTTGAGAGTCTCAATGAGAACGGCAGTCTGGATGGTCATGTGAAGGGAGCCCATGACCTTGGCGCCAGCAAGAGGCTTCTTGTGGCCCATTTCTTCGCGAGAGGCCATGAGGCCCGGCATTTCAACCTCGGCCAACTCAATTTCCTTGCGGCCAAAGTCTGCGAGATTCAGATCCTTGACCTTGTACTCGGACTCCGGGATCGGAGAGACGGCGGTGGTGGTGGTGGTCTGGGTGGCAGTCATGGTGCGTTGTGGGAAGGCGGCGAAATCAAAACGTGCGCTACCTGCTTGACGGGGAGAAGAGGAGGATGACGGATGTGAGAAGGGGGGGGGGGGGGGGGGGGGGGGGGGGGGGATGGGGGA
Organism: Gracilariopsis chorda; assembly: GCA_003194525.1. Classification (NCBI taxonomy): domain Eukaryota; phylum Rhodophyta; class Florideophyceae; order Gracilariales; family Gracilariaceae; genus Gracilariopsis; species Gracilariopsis chorda. Next base: position 91,648 of record NBIV01000079.1, read on the forward strand.
TGATGAGACGGGGGTGGCTCTTTTATATGTGGGAGCGGGATGAATGTGTCAGCCCGAGGTAGCCGACAGTGGAGCTATCGCGGAATTGTGTGCTGTGAATGAGGGAAAGGCTTCGACGACGACGGGCTGCAACGGACTAGTGACGACCACAAAACGAAGATAGACGCGCCGCTTACACTGGATGAGCAGAACGCGCTACCAATCGCATGCTCGTGCTCGCACGTTGCTGGCGACTCGCTTTTTGAGTCGGCGCTCCTCGGGATCTCAGCTTGATCTGATCTTTGCGAGTCATGGATGAAAACAAGATCACGCATCTAGCACGGGTACGTTAGTAGAGTTTTAGGCCGAGATCTGTTCCTCTGCCCTTTCGTTTGTTCGATCCCGTCGCCAACTAACTTGGACTCCGTCCACTTCGGCACTGCAACAGGCGTGGCTGCGGCTCCTATCGCACCACACATCATATGATGATGATATGCAAATGACGGAACCGCTGATAGATCCACCTTCCACACGCGGAAACCTGTGCACACTGAACCACAAGTAGACTGATGATTGCTCATTGTCAACTCTGAACCTTCCTCCTCCGCATGTCAAAAAAAAAAGAAGCTCGCACTCCATGGCCGCGCCTCGCGTAAACCCCCTACCGGGACTTCAGAACTGCTTAAGTGCTCATCAATGCAATGATACGTTAAGCGTCTTATCAGACCGCCACATTTTGCTCCTGACAGCTTCTGACCGCACCGCATCGTTAAATGACGCCGTCATGCTCAAGTCCGCACACTCTGCACGAGTGCATGCCTCTACCAGAGACCACCTCTTCGTAACCGTGCAGCATCGTCGTATCACCGTTATAACTCCCACCAATTCGTATTCATCCGCCACACCACTTCACTTTGAGGAGCACGCCATTGCAGTTGATCCCCTTGTAACCCATCACAGCACGCCTGCAAACACGGCTGCCATAGCTGTGGGTGGATATGACGGCGTCTATTTCACCGCCTTTCACCTTGATAAAAACCAGTTTGATGACATAACAGAGCTTCCAGGAACGGGCGGCCACAAAATGGTATGCGTTGCAATCCGAGACCACACCATCGCAGCTGCAAACATGGATGGACGTGTTGGTATTTGGCGCCACTATCATTCCACATACGCCGCCACAGCCATTGTACAACCGCCGCCACGGCTTGTCGCCGGCGATCGCGTCACGGACATTTCCTTGTGTCAGCACGGTTTTATTGTCGCTTGGTGGAGTGGCTCCCTGTTTCTGTATGATCAAAATGCTCACCTTGTGTGGGCGTCGTATCGAAGCCATTCTATTTCTAGCTTTGGTGTGAGATCGGGAACGTTTTTGACCTGCGTGAATCGCTTTGTTGTTGCGTGTCATGGAAGTGGCGCGCTTACTTGGATTGACCTTGACGCACAACGGTATGCTTGCCAGAACGTTTGTGGCGATGTGAAAGGGCTATGCTCTGCGGGAGGACACCTGTTTCTATGGGATTTTGAGGTTGGTATTCAACGTATTCCAGTGATATCTAACGCAGAGTTTGAGCAGCGCAGTGAATCGATGAGCACGGAAGTCAAGAACAAGCCACGACATCAGTGATGCAATTCGTTCTGTACTCCGGAGCAACACTGTTCACGAAGCGTGGGTGAAGATGCGAGTGCATGGTGTGCTTCTTCGCAGAGGTCGAGGCAGACCTTACACCGCATTGTCACGAACCCGAGTCTTATCATTGTGGCGGCACATAAGGAGTGTTTTCATTCCTCCCTTTGTCTCATCCCAATACTGCCCAAAGAGTCCAGCTTCTACACTTCAAATCGTTTCAAGATCTCTGGACAGACCGCGAGATGCAGGGCTCTGTCTCTGGTCACGTCCAGGAGAAAACCGCCACTGAAGAACGTAAGGGGCTGTGTTTACAATAATCGTCTTACGGTTGGTACTCGTATGGGTTGGACTGCTAGCTAGCGGTCCCCTTTACAGCGTTTTCTGTTGCACTCGCGAATCTCCAAAAAAGTATTTGCGTGTTTGTGTTTTTTTTGAGGCGCTCATCCTGAACAAGTTGAGATGTCGTCAACAGTTGGCTTTTGATAAGGAAATGTGACTATACCCAACGAGCCAATGCGGCGAGTCCAAAAGAAATATTCCGCGCCTGAGAACAGTCATGTCACTCTCATTGCTGTTGTGAATGTGGAGTGCAGCTAACAAGGCGTAGTCTGGCGAGAGCACTCGTTTTGTTTGGTGCCGAATCAGCAAACAACTCGAAATGCGGCGGAACAGGTTGATATCCTATCAAGTCAGTTCCACCCCGCGCGGCGGTAACATCAAGAAGGTACCCGAGCACATCGAGCTCATATGTTGTCAGCTGCAGACCAAAACGGTGGTCTGTCTCCCTGTGGCACGATGAGACGAGATGGACGGAGATTTCAGTGATGCGTGTGTTTGAATTGCAACTGGGGCCGCAGTTTTGACGGGGGCCCATCTGGGTCGCAGCTAATAGTTGAGAAAGGCAAAGCGTTACCAGCCTTGCAACGCTACCAGCAAGTCGGAGGCTTCGTCGTATTGTCTGTACAGCAGAAGACCCAGTCGCTGATGCATTTGATTCGCTCCGATTTGCACCAGAAGATTGCACGAAGAGGCGAGAACACCATGCCACGGAGAGGAATGCATGGTGCCTTCGGGAAGAACTAGTGTGGATGATTCGATTGAGTTATGTGTGTTGGGACGCTCTACTCGTTCTGAAACTGCAATACATACCAACTCCAAGAGCTGAAAATGGGTAGTTTTCAAAACAGTGCCGATGGCACGGTTGATGAACATGCAAGGAAAGACAACATCGGCCAATGGCAATGGCTGATGTGGTGTTCACTCGTTGTCATCAAATTCGCTGGGGAGGTGCGGTACGCCGAGCACCACTGCGGGGGAGAGGAATGATTGTGCGTAGGATACGCTAATGACTGCTGACTCGTTGTTGTGTGTGTGCATTACTTGATGCACCTGAAACGCAGCCAGGATGTGAGCTACGACAATTGTAGCGCTTCTGACACTAATAGGAATGAACGAAGGAGGTAGAGTAGTGCAGACCGTTGGTAGCGAGCAAGATGGAAGAAGACTAGAGGGCGCACCCCCCCCCCCCCCCCTCAGCCCGAACCAAGTGTGGTTCGGTATTCCACAGAACATCACTGCAGGGAGTTGTGCAAGCTTTGAGTTGATCACATGTGTGGTCCCTCCGCATTGGGATTGTTGTTCGCAGACGATGAGAAGTAAGATTCACATGCATTTGTGGTGGGATTGCGGTTGAAGCGTACACGTGGTGTGGTTCACTGCAGCAAGCGCATGATTTGATAGTGGTACAGTACAAAGTGGGTGTTGCGCATGTGCACAGAACAAAGCAGTAGCTGTATGTGGTTTGTAGAAATGGCAGGTGCAAACTTTGAACGTATCTGCTGATGTGCGCACGTTGCCGCGACGCATTGGATAGGCTTTTCAGCCATACAAGATGGATGGAACGGAAGCTATTTTTGCAGTGTGGAAGCGATAGGGATGGGGCGGGCATGCGCATGACAAAGACAGCAAACAGTGACGTAACGTTGGAAGACGGACAAACAGTTGATGAATGGAAGGGAGTGAAGGTCGTTGAGCGATGAGGCGCACTACTGTTGCGACGGACGAAGGGAGCGGCGGTTTGACGGAAGAGCAAGGTTGTAGTAGCGAGGACAGTGCGCATGAAGAAAGTGGCCGGGCAGCGCGATGAATAATTGTCAGGGAAGGAGTACAACAAGCTGAATGAAGGGCGGAGGAAAAAGTGGCAGGGAGGAGCACTGGACGGAAGCGTTTTGCAGGGGTTGGACGGGATGAAATGAAATTCGGGGTGGGGGCGTTTGCTTTTTCTGAGGCGGTTTGCAAAAACGGAATGTGAGAAAGTGGAGTGTTTGTTTGCTGCATGTTGTGACGACTTGTCAAAAGAAGTGGTGAAAATGGAGCGGTTGTTTGGTGCCCCTTTTGTTGCGGAGAGGTTGGGAAGGTGGTTTGTATGTTGAGGTGGGTGGGGGCGGTGAGGGGTGGGAGTAAGTTTGTATGTAAGGTGAATTTGGGGCGCGAACAAGGCGGTGTATGCGGTTTGCGAAGAATTCAGGAGACGGGGAGTGTGACGACACGATGTGTGTGTGTGTGTTGCGGAGAAGCTGCTGGATTGTAGGATTGGGCGGAGCTTGAAGAGGTGTACTGTAGATAAAAGGTTGTTGAGAAGCTCACATGTGGGCATATCAGAATGAAGGGCGCGGGTGGGTGGTGAAGTGGCTCTGCGAGTGGCACGGCGAAGAGGAAGAGGAACATCAAGTGCGTGTTCCACCGCGCGCGGCGCTTTGCTTGTTCGCCAACGCACGCACTTGGCCTCAGCGCCTTGTTCCTGTTGCTGGATTCAGCGGTAGCGGGCGAGTGGCGCGCGAAATGTATATAGTTGCTTAAGGAAGGAGAGACTGCTTGCCTGTATATAGTATCCGGTAGGTATCCGCTGGTCCGGAAGGGTCGGATTCTACAGTAGCGATTATGCATCCGATTATTCGGAGCTCACGTGCACGTATTTGCGTGTCGGTGCAAACTGTAGTGACAGTTCCACCAGCGCGCGCGCCGGCCGCCGCACTCGAGAGCGCGGACGCGAGCAGTGAAACGAAATGACACTTTACGCAAGCCGCCGTCGCTTTTCGCGCCGCCAGCGCGTGTATGTTTGTTGGTGCAGCAGCCACAAAACAATTGTAACTTATATATATATATAATAAGGCACGAAAAACAAACGCCAAAACAAAAACAAAAACAAAAACAAAAACAAAAACAAACAATCACTCAAACTCAAACTCAATCTCAATCTCAATGCGGCGCCACGCTGCCACTGCCCACCCCCAGCGGGTACATCATCGTTGACCCCATGCGCTGCAGCTCCGCCATTGTGACAGCAGCCGTACCGCCACCGCCCCCGTCCGCCGTGCGTGCCACCTTGTGCACGCGCTGACAATGCTGTGCCAGGCTACTCCGTCTGCCAAATGCGCGTCCACAATGCTCACACACGTACGGTCTGAACCCTTCATGAAGCACCAATCGGTGTCGCTTGCGGTCGCTTGCCTGAGAAAACGTAGCCTCACATAGTTCGCATTTGTACGGTCGCGCGCGCTCATGCACCGATTGAATGTGCTTTCCCAGTTTGTTCTTCTCTGCAAAACTGGACGAGCACTGCTTGCACTTGAACGGCCGCAGCTTGAGATGCACCGTCTTGATGTGCTTTGCCAGGTTGGACGACTCCGTATACGTCTTGCCGCACAGATGGCATTGCGTCGGCGACGACGACGAGTGCCGTCTTGAGTAGGTCGGCTTGCTCACCGCCCCACGAAGCATGCGCGACAGCTGTGCTTGTGGTTGCACACGCTCACACCGCGTCCCACCACCACCTGCGCCGTTACTAGCTGCGGCTGCTGCTGCTGCTGCTGCTGCTGCTGCCGCCGCTGCTGCCGCCGCCGCTGCCGCCGTCGCTGATGCACCTTCCAGCGCGGGCAAGTTGGGCATGCTCAGGAACGGGTGCGACAGCGGCGGTGAACATGTTGCAGGCGATAACAACAGGTCGATCTCAGCCTTTGCCTTCTCAAAGTAACTTGCATCTGTGCTTGCATCAGCGGAACGAGTTGAGCAAGCGGACGTTTCCACGGTACACGCTAAGCGAGCGTGCTGAGAGTGTGGCTGCGGCTGATGGTGCACTCGCCGTGACGGCAGTTGCGACGGCAGCTGCAACGGCGGCAGCTGCGACGGCAGCTGTGACGGCAGCTGTGACGGCGGCGGCTGAACATGCTGAAAGTGGTGGGGAGGCGGAGGCGGCGGCGGAGGCGGTAATGGATAGTAGCAAAGCGGCGATGAGTGTTGCGGCGGCGGAATGGGTGCTGCCGCTGTTGACGTGTGCGCTGTTGACGTGTGCGGCGTGGTGACGGGCGAGAACGAGATGGCGTTGTCAATGATTCGAGCGAGCGATTCGGGCGACTTGAGCGCGCTGAAGGGCGGCGGCACGTGCGTGGTGGAGGAGCAGGTGGTGGTGGTTGTTAGGGGGCAAGTTATGGAAGAAGGGGCGGGTTGCACGTGTGTGGGAGTGCACGTAGAGTTCCACAGTGGGAGGCGCAACGAGGGGCGATTGCGCTTCATGGGAGAACGAGACTGGCGCGATAAGAGCAGAGAGCTGCACGGGGCGGCGAGTGGCGAGACTGTCAACAAAATAAAAGCAACAGAGAGAGGAGAGAGTAATAGGCGAGTGTTGAGCACCAAGGCGCACAGTGGCGGGTGGGGCGATAAGAGCAGACAGCTGCTGCACGGGTAAGCGTTTTATAAATGGCGCTGGCGTCGCGCCAGCCCCAGCGAGCGCAGCGCGCCAGATAAGCTGCGCGCGCAATGGTTCGGCCACTTGGCCACTTTGAGCCGCCGGCACGCATCGCGCACGCGCCGCTCCGCTCGCTGCGCGCCGCGCTGTGTGCGCTCCCGCCCAAAACGGCGCGCTGCGCGATCCGTTACGCCTGCGCTGCGCGCCTTCGGCGCCGTGGAAAGCTGATCTCGCCGCTTGGCGCTTGTCCGTTGTGCGCCGCGCGCAACCGTTATGACGCCCGCTTGTGCGCGCGCCTTCAACTTTTTGAGCGCCAAACAAATCCCCGCTTTCAACCAACCGCCTCATACTACGCGCTGTGTATGAGCACTTGCACAACGCCCTCAAATCAAGTGTATATGAGCCCCGCCGCAAACGACCATGTCCCACTGGTGCGCAACATCAACGCAAGCCGCCATTGCTTGCCGATGCTTCTCGCCCTCGCTTCGCCTTTTAGCGCCTAATTTGCCAAAATTTGGCATTGCAACGCCGCGCCCCCCCAATTTACATTTCGTCTCTTCGTTCCTTCTTGTATCAATGCGCCCGCTTCATGCTCGAGGCGCAACCGCCGTCCGCACCAACCCCCTCTCTTGTCGCCACATAATCTATTGCTCCCCCACAGTTCACAATTCACCTTCCCCGCCCGCCCTCCAACCAAATCGTTCGCCATGCATACGGCCCCGTCACCCGTAAAAAACCAACTTGCCACCGCTCTCGACGCACCACCTGCAAGCTCTTCGTGCTGTGATGACTGCTCGTATCCCCGCTATTTTTAAAAAAAGCCCTCCACATGCAATTCATCCAATTCACTGCACACGTCCAACTGCGCCTCATGGCCCAACATGCGTGGTGCACCACCTTCAACCGCACTTCAGCGAACACCCTCACCATCGTTTGTAACCGTCTGTCGCTGTCTGTCCCCAATGCCGGCCGGCACATGAATGTCGCCACTTAACATGCGCCAGCCTTCGTAATCTTAACACGCATCACCAATCACACCGCTTCGTTTATTCTTTTTGATGACTCACTTGTCTGCGAGTCGCACACTACCTCAAATCCTGTACAACACTTGTACGTGTTCCTGTATTCCACCGTTGCCACCTGTCCACTCCTACCACTAGTACACGTGCACAAACGCTTTGTCCACGTCACGCTATCGCGTTGCACACATCAATCCATTTCAATCTTTTTGAGTCATCGCCATCTTTTAAGACTCCTCCCCACCGCGTCGCACTGTCAAACCATCGCCCACCGCCGTCATCAGTCTCCCAGTGCATTATCCAACCTTCTCACCATGGCGTTACCGTCGCGCTCGCCTTCGCTTATCGTCCTTCTCCTTCTCGCCCTGTTTTGCGCCACATCATCCGCCATCTTCTGCGGAAAGGAAAACTGCTACCACTTACTAGAGGTGCCCCGCAATGCTTCCAAGCTCGAGATCCGACGCTCCTACCGCAGAATTTCTTCAGAGAAGCACCCCGATAAGAAACCCGGCGATCAAAACGCAGCCGAGCACTTCCGAAAGATCTCTGCCGCCTATGAAATCCTTCTCAACGATGCCAATCGCGCCCAGTACGACGACTTTTTGGACAATCCCGGAAAGTATTGGCGTTTCTTGATGGAAAATGCTTCCGACGTTTACGCCCCAAAGTCAAACGTTATAGTCGTTGTTACGGGCATCATTGGCGTTTTCACACTTATCCAATGGCTAAACATGAACTATACCTATAAGCACACCCTCAAGAGAATGAAGGAATCGCGCCAGTTTCAACACAAAGTTACTAGACTACTCAAGTCCAAACAGGCAGCATCAAAAGAAGAGGCCGAAACTATGATCGATGTCGTTGGACTAAAGGAACCACACTGGAAGGATCTCATCGCCTTCAGGCTCATTAAGCTACCCCAAAGCGCTTTCAAGTACATCTCGTGGAACGTCAATTGGATCGTATCATACAACATTAGAAAGCTTGAGTACTCCGAATCGGACAAGATATACCTCATCCAAAAGAACATGCACATCACTCCCGAAGAATGGGCCGCTGAACCCGATAAGGAACGCCAAAGCATGCTGGAGGCCCAACTATGGGATGCTGACAACCGTGAGGAGTACATTCGAGCGAAGCGCATTCAGCTTAATCGATTGGGCAAGGGCAAGAAGAAGAAGAAGCATACCCCCTCACCTTATTCTGAAGTTGAACCTGTTAACATGTCCGAGTAACTATTTTTATTCAAACGCTCAAATTTTCTTCCAGAACACCCATCGTCTTGTACCCCTGTAAATGCACACATTTCTCTCAGCCATTATACCGTTTCACTACCCACAAACGTGCGCCAGCTCTCTTGACACAAGTACAGCCATCCTTTACATAGTCAAACACTCTATACAGTAGCCATTCTCCTGCTTACATAGATCACGTTCTGCTATGCGTCACTGCCCAAGGACGTCAAAGCTCTAATAATCTTCACACATCAAACATCAAATCGTAGTAATGTTAGTTACTCCCATTTCATTGCCATTGAGATACACGTAACGGGAATCACTGCCGTGTGGGGGCGCTCTCGCCCCGCACTTTTGTGACATAACTCAATACTTGCTCTGGAATTCCACCCAGTACTCTTTCAGCGAGAACAGAGAGGTCTCCCTTAAAGTCTTGATACGGCACGAATTGAACAAACTCACGAAGAGCAAAGTCAGTGCCCCGTCTCAACGGGCCTTTAGAACAATCCAGCGCATGCATTCTGCCAAAGTCCTCCGAGCCCACGCCGATAATCACTATAGAAAGAGGTAGCGCACTCAGTTGAATCAATTCTGCAACTGTAGCATCATAATCGCTTATCACACCGTCTGTAAGAATGAGCAACACAGAGTATGCGAGACTATTGTCTCCGGCTCGAACGGCCGCTTCTGTTCGTCTTGAAACGACCACGCCCACCGTTCGCAGCACTTCCGAGAAAATAGTCGGACCGAACAGTTGAATGCGATTCAGAGTGGACTTGTAGGCACGAATCAATCCCTCTACTCCTTGGCAGAATCGACCTCCAATCTCACTCTCCGTGACGGGGAAGCAGTGTGATACATTATAATTGGGTGGTAAGTTTGCCCCAAATCCGTAAGCAGGGATGCGATAATCAGATGAATAACTGGCCAACATATTACCAACTGTTCGCATTGCTGCTTCGTACTCGTTGGGCGATGTAGGGCCTACGGCATATGATGTATTGTAGTGACGTGTGCCAGGTCTTCGAGGGTCCCCGTTAGAGGAAGTGAAGTCGATAGCACAAATGAGACCGAAATCACACCAGCCACCGCGCAGGTATTCGATGAAAGACGGTTCCATCTTCTCCTCAAATTTGCGAACAGTTAGCTTTCCAATAGGATTTAACGCCATCACAGGGTGTTCTTGTGCATTGGCGCACATTCGACGAAGTGCAGGGAAGGTAGTTACGTGTTCGCCAACAATGCGTCCCGTGGAGGTGGCTTGCGTTTGTACGACGGCGAGTTTGAGTAGTCTACCGTCATCTCCTTCAGTGAGATCATATTCTGATAACGTGAACGGCTTCAATTCGACGCCCTCTGTGAGATCAGTGTAGTCGTTGACGCTTGCCGATTTGTAGACTTCTTCCCATGGAATGTTCGGAGAATTTGGATCCATGGCAGCAGAAGCGGACTTTGGTGCACGCATGATACTGAGAAAAGGAACAAACGGTGGGGGAGCGGTTTCGACGACGGATATTTGTTGCTGCAGTTGTTCGCGTTCCGTCTGTTGCGTGATAACCTTGTTTTGCAGCTGTGCCGGTAACACGGCGGGTTGACGATCCTTCTTGAAGCGACTCGTCAGAGCCGAAATACCGCGTCTTTGCAAATGCGGGGTGTCGATCGGAGCATTCAGTTGTGCGCGCAGGGACTGGAGGTGATGATGTTGCGCAACGCGTTGTTCATCCGACATGAGATTTGAAAACGCAAGCGTCAAGGTAATCTTCTTCTTTGCGGAGAGAATTTCCTCGGCGGAAAGACAAACGGTGCCCACAGGGTGAGTTGAACGGGACACATTGATGAGGGGAATTTCCAACGACGCGCCTCGAGCGGATACTATCCTGCCAAGGGTGCAGTCTGCAACGCCGATGAGGGTATGGTGGTTGAGGTTTTCCGACTGGGAGCAGCGCTCGAAAACGACGATTCGAAGCTGTTGGTAAAGCTCGAATCGGTATTCAATTTGGAAGATGCGACGGTAGGACGGGGAGAAATGGCGCGCTACGGTGTCGGAGCGGGAGATCTCCTGCCAGTCTGACTTGCCCGAGGTGCGATGAAAGACGACGACAAAGGAGTTTGGAGCAAGGCCGTCGACGGTGGTTAAATCTTTGCAGGAGACTCTGACATCGACCTTGGTGCCGCGGGAGGCGAGTGGGAAGTGGTCATCTGAATGGTCAGGTGGGGGCGGGCGCACGTGGGGAGAAGGGAGGGCCGAAGGAGGGGTGGGGGGAATGGGTGGAGGCGGACGCGACGGAGGGTCTTGCATGGGTGGGTGGGGGGGAAGGAGCGCGTGGGAGCGTTCGGGGAAACGGCGGAGGGGTGCAGTGGTGTTGATGAGGTAGACTGAGTAAACTACCTACCGTTGGGTAGATGAAATGCAACACGCCAAGGGAGCGGTGGAGTTGAGCGAAACTTTACTGATTGGCGTCTACACGTACAGCATTGCTCGTGCGCCGTGCCTTGCTGGTGGTCGTGCTGTGAAGCTTCCGTTGTTGGCGCTCAGCGCACCGTTATTGGCAATATGTACACGTGGTCGTGCTGTCCCTTGTACCCGCCTTTCAGCTTTCGCTTCGTCTTCCACCCCACCACACGTCGAAACGAAACCCGCCAAACGTTCTCCCTCCCTCGTTAGCATCATCAATGCTCGTCGTCCTCCTCGTCCATGTACTCTTCTTCTGCCAGCTCCTCTTGCACCCCCTCCAAGTCCCCCAGCGGGTTCATCATCTGTCTTGACGCCCGCGCTCTTTCAAAGTCAACCTTCGTTTGCCTTGCAGCCTCCTCATCCGCCCGAATTTCGCTTTCAATAAACTCTCCAAACTGCGCCGCGATCTGATAGTGCGCCACGTCCATGTCCTTGTCCCACGTCCCGTACGAGAAGAATTTGAAGTCGCTCGGCAACAACACAGTCATTTTCCATTCCAGCAGATCCGCTGCCCTCATCCATCTCGTGTAGATGGCTAGAAAATCCTGGTACCCCACGAACTGCACCACGTGCCTCACTACCCGCAACTTCGCCTTCTGCAGCTCCGCCTCTGCGAACCGTTCCCTCACAATCGCTATTAGTTCGTTTTGCATCACCTTGCAGAACGACTCCATCTCCTCTGTAAACAACTCGCATTGTTTCCGCAAACTTTCCAGTCGCTCTCCGGCCGGCAGTTGAGGAGTGAAAGAGCTTCGCAATCTTTGAATGTTTGCAAGTTGATGTTGAATGCTTCCCCGCATCTTCATTCTCGAACTCTGCCGAAGAGTTCCTCGCAGAACCCCCCCACTTCCTTCCACCCATCGCAGAATCACGTGTTCATCCACCAACATGAATCTCTCAAGGTATACCACGAACAACGGAATCCATTGGAAAAACCGTTCCACAGCGCGATGTGACAGCTTTTGACGGTATTGATGCATGATGTGAACCATTGATTGCAAGTCCAATGTCTCGGCTCTCAACGAATTCAGCCCATGTATGATCAGTGCCGACGCTGAGTCCGTGCACGTTTGTATGGATAATCCTGGATACTTTGCTAGGATGACCTGTTTTGCCGACATGCTGCTCTTGCCAGTTGCTGACCTTGAACCGAAAACAGGTTCAGGTTTAGAACCAGCTACTTTTTCGCACATGCTCTTTGTGCGCGACATAGTTCTGCTGAAGGGGGGTTTTGAATGAGACCTTGTTGAGGAAGGCGTGACGGTGGACATGGTGCGGGATACATTGCGAAATCTTGGCCTGGAAGAAGCCCTCTGCTCTGAAGCATTCGATTTGCGTAGCGACAGAGAACGGAGAAAGCCAGGTTTGCGGGATGGTCTATCAGTGAACTGGGAAGGCCGTTCAGCATCCAGAGACATGAAACTGGGCACTGGTCTATCCAAAGAACGGGGGTTTTCCTCGACGAAGCTTTGCGAATGCGGCATTGTATTTGGAATTGACACAGTGGCTTTTTGGCTTTTTCGTGCGTCGGAAAGCTGAAAGAAAAGAACGGCCTGCTATTAGATGTAGACAGAAAACGCCTGAGAGCTTTCCTCGGGGACAACAGCGAACAAAACTAAGTGGTAGGAATGACTACATAATGTCGAGAGCATGACCGACTCGAGAGCAGTGAACGAGAGGTCGTTTCGGGGTACAAGAGCACCACGCACTGGCGCTTATTTCATGGCGTCCGTACAGATTTATTGGACTTTTGCGAGAGAGGGCCGCAGCATGTCTGGCGTATCTTGCCGCTGGTAGGCAGCGGTCGTCATGAGCACTTTTTTTTGCTTCCGCACATTCATAGCGTGCCCCGCATTGAAGGAGCGCAATTTCAAAAAAACACCCAATAACATTTGCGATGGCACGTCATCACTTTTGTATCTCGCCACGTGCCACGTTGCCAGCCTGTAGGCTTTCTGCCTAACTTCGCGTTTCTTCGTCTTCGTAAGGGAGCCTGGTCTCCCTTGAAGTCGCCCAAAGGTTACAAGGGGAAAGGGTTACAAGCTCCAAATTCCGACGGCACAAAGATACGTAATAAGACTTTATTCATACATCATCTGGCTGATTCTACAAATCATGACAACTACGATCAGTTGACCCTCTTCTGCCCAATACCAACAGTGTATCACTTCATGTGACGCATCCCACGCGGAAACTATAAACGGACGATCTACACCGAAATAATAATGATTTCTTGGCTTCCAAAAAAGTAGAATACAAGACAATCCCGTTCAAGTCAATCCATATTGCACTTGACTGGTTTCTCTCTCCACTTGAGTTCGTGATTGGGTTCCTTAAGGAGATGGCAACTTCCAAGCCGTTGCGAAGAAGATTGATTCGTATCAGGTCACTTGATTTTAATTGAAGATTAACTTCTGATCGCCGCTCGGGTTTGAGAAGGCGTTGTTGAGTTTAGTGAGAGATTCTTCTGCAGTTCCAAAGCTGCTGCTGCTGTTCGTCATGAAGTGCAAGGTTAAACTGCTTTATCCATTCAACTACTGTATAGAATAAGCAGGTATGTCGGGGCTCCCTAGTGGGATTCGCTGAGGGTAGTACAGAAAACTTCGACCGCAACGAAATCCTGCATTTCATGCTCTCTCTTGTTGGTGCGAATCGAATACAGAAGAAACTATTGCGCAATCGTGTCTGCTTACACAATTATCTGCTAAGTCGAAATGAGAAGCCTTCCGCCATGAATAGTTACAATCCTTGTATTCCAGATCAACGTCTGTGGTGTAGATTCTACACCCGTACTAATGGGTACCCTGGTATCTACTCTTTTCGAGGGAGGTCTGCCTGTATGCAATCAATTCGGAGATCCGCTCAACTGTTTGTGAATAAAGTCCTGAACTTCAGACATTTATTCAGACTGAAGAATGGTGGACGAAACTGGAGATTTCATGCGAACTCGAACTACCAAAGGTAGCTAGAAAAGTACAGCTGGCGAAGAAGGCTACCGTGAATGGGAATTGAGATACTGACTGGATCTGGTAGTTCTCATACGAAGACACGTGTAATATTCGGATTTCAACTCCGACGGGGAAAGCAGAAACTCGTGGGCTTGAATGTGCTCAGACGATATCTACGAAGGGTAGGATTGCTAACTCGGACGATTTCTTTTCGATGCCCTCTGCCCGCAGAGCAAGATGTCACAAACAAAAAAGTACGAAGTTACTGTAGACTACAGAGGTACAGTATCTACCCAACGGTACTGTAGGTAAGGGTTATGGGATACCGTTGGTGCCGATGGTACATTCGTTCCCGTAAAGTGCTTTTTGCTGCCTTTTGGTGTAGTCCACTACTGCTCGACCTACGTGCGATAGGTAACCCAACATAGTATTCGAGAAGATCTGCACTGGAGTATAGCGATAGCGCCTTTCGTTGGATAAGGATGCAAGACGGCGATCGAGATCGAGAACGCGTAGGCTTTCTCCCATACGCCAATGCAAAGAAGAGTTCAAGTCGACCAATACGGTGATCGAGTATGTAATCATAGACGTGCCTTTCCTCTAGGCCGCTCATCAGTGTATTTGGGTTCGCGATCTGTCCATACGACATCAGATATGCGAACATGTCGACAGCACATTCTTTATGTATGACTTCTGTAGGAGAACCAATTCCCTTCAGCTACGTACTAAGAAAGGAGAATTGCAGACAGAAGGAGATACATGTGGTCCAGAACACAGACATGAGCACTCAAATGCGTTCAGCTCCATCTCAGATCATCTACTGACATGGACCACCGGTTTTTTGCCTCACGCAAGTAGCGTACAGAGCTACAGTTTTTGTACCGAGTATACTTGCTCTGGAGATTGCTTTTTTTTTGTGACGTGCTTTCTCATCATAATGTGTTCTCACTTTTGTCAGTTGACCTTGCCGCTGACAAAAGATTAATTGATCCACGTCGAGGTCCGAGATATGGGTCCCACAGTTGCGGATTATCGGTCTATTCACGGGAGCACGATGATATACCGTCGCAGTTATGATGATACTCACGCATCGTGGGACTGTGGCAGTTCTTCAGGTTCTCATCCGAAGTTCAGTCAGCCCTGTGGCACCTTCACCATCCCTACACCACTGGGTTTTGACATATTCAACGATACTCGCACGAGCTTGGAAGATCTCTGTTCCTTGTTCGACATCTTCCATTTCTGCTCTCCGTACTTTCCGCAGGAAGCTATACGTTTTCGAATAACTGGACTCCGCAACTTATTTCGGTCTTTCTCACGCTCTCGTTATGGATCGATTTCTACATCGATATCAATACGAAAGCAAATCGGTCATGAATACTTTGTGTCTCCTTGTACTCGTGGCCTTGTTCGCAACATGTGATTCCTACACCGAAGTGTTCTCAATTGCAAAAGAATCTGATGACTCTACGTACTATGTTGGTAACAGGGATTCGAACTTCTTTATCGCAAAGAGAAATTCGCAATGTTCTCCTCAGTGGACAAGTACAGAAGGTTCAGCTACAGGCGATGACGACAACGATGAGAATCGAGAAATCTTCTACGATGTGATTATTGGGTCAGACGGTTTACTCTATGCAGCTGGAACAACGAAAGGCAATTTCTCGTTTCCTGCTAACGAAGTCCCGACTCTAGATGCCGCTATTGTAGTGTATAATAACACAGACGGCTCTCTCGTCAGACAGGCTCAATATGATATTGAAAGTGGTTTAGATAACGTTGCGAGGGCTATTGCAGAAAAGGCTGATGGAAACCTGCTCGTAGCTGTGTATGGATCAACACCGAATGTCCAAAACACTGCCATTTTCGAAACTCGCATAATTGAAGTCTCCCATGACACTCTGGAGGTAATGAACATTTCTTCCGTTGAAGTTACAACTAGTGACAGCATTTTTTCGATCACAGCAGGTCCTCGAATCTGGGATTTCGTGTATGTCGAAAGTCTTGGGGTTATTGCGGCGGTTGGCCAAATCCTCGGAAGAGGAATGCTCTTCACGTATGATTTGACATCTGGGACAGTCATTAGCCAGAGTGAATGGGGCAATACCTTGGGAAACATGCAAGTAGGAGGCCTTGTCGTAGATGACAACGGCGTATTTTATGTTACAGGATCTAGCAGCTCAAATGTGCTCAGTAATGTGGACCTGGAGCAGGCTACAAACTCTGAATACCACACATACGTTATTCGCTTCGACAATCTTCTCTCGGGACAGCCTGTACCCACATGGGTGCGACAACTTGCTGGTTCAGGAAGCAGCCAATCTGGCAACGATGTTACTATTGACCCAGTTACGGGAGAAGTGGTTGTCGTAGGATCATTCGATGCTGATTTCTCTGTTACAGATTCACAAACGGCAAAGTCTTATGACTTGAGTACAATTTCCAAGGATGGTCTAACTGATATCTTTGTTTGGTATCTCGATTCGGAAACTGGAGACTTCTCGGATTTGCGGATATCATCATTCGCAAGCACTGCGTCTGAGGACCGTGCCAATGTGGTTGAGGTTTTATCAAACCGGCAATTAGAGATCGGCGGCGTCATCAATGATGGTACGGACGACAATGCATTAGCTTGCGATGACGAGCATCTGACCGCATCGTCAAGCCCTTCGCCTAATACCGGAACTTCGTCTGCTCCCAGTCCCTCTAATTCAGTGATCCCGTTAACTGCACCGGTTTCTTCGCAAACCCCGACATCAACACCGTCACTGCAAGCCACTGAAATCAACGTTGTTTCCGTGACTTTATCTCCCACTGTGTCAAACACGCCCACTGACGCCTTAGCAATACCCTCCGCAACGCCGACAGTCAGTACCACTCCATCACTTCGGGCGTCGGGCCTTATCTTGAATTTGATATCATCTACACCATCAACAAGTGCAACTCTTGATTTGATTTCGGCCACCCCAACGGTGAGTAGTTCGCCAACGCCTCGAACGTCAATTGTTATCTTGGATTTGATATCACCTACACCGTCACCAAGTCCAACATCATCACCTCGGGCGTCAGTTGTTATCTTGGATTTGATCTCACCTACACCGTCACCAAGCCCAACATCATCACCTCGGGCGTCAGTTGTTATCTTGGATTTGATCTCACCTACACCGTCACCAAGTCCCACGCCATCACCACGGACGTCAATTGTTATCTTGGATTTGATCTCGCCAGCGCCAACTGTGAGTATTTCGCAAGGAATCGTTCTTGGCTTGATATCAGCCACGCCGACGGTGAGTACTTCTCCGACACCTCGAACATCAGGAATTGTCCTGAACTTGATATCTTCGACTCCGTCGGTGACGCCCAGTCAGTCAAATATCTTGATAAGCCTGATGCCTTCTGGTACTCCTCTTTATTCAGAAGCTCCGGATAACAGCTTCACAATCACTCCGGAAGTCAGTCAGCTAGTATCTCCTCAGTTGACTAGTCCAGCGAGCGCTGTAACTGGAACATTGGCATCCCTATCTCCAGATGTGACACCTTTGTTCCTAATCTCACCGGCACCTTCACCATCAGTGTCGCCTTCTCCTTCAGCAAGGGTATCTATCCCGCCAGACTCTCCTGAACCTACGAGAAACTCAGAGTTCGATTCTTCGCCTTTTTCTATGGCCTCCGAACTTCCCTCCTTGGAAGCATCCGTATCACCTGGTTTTTTGCAGAGTTTGATCACACCTTTCGTCGGCAGTGACGGGTCTGTAATGGAAACTCCTTCTGCTTCGATTATAAGCTCGGAGGAAATGCCAGTTCCAAGTCAACTGCCCCAAGTCATCGATACTATGACAACCACTTCCCCATCGACGTTTGTAAGCATGTCTCCGGCTCATCCAGCGTTTACGGCTATGCTCTCTGCAATAACAATATCACCAGACCCAGGCACTACTTTTGAACTCATCAGTCAGGTGCCAGATTCATCTTTCATTGCCGTTGAGTCATCCCCTTCATCAGACACAACTAAATCGATCAGCTTCATCAGCCAGTCTCCTTCAGGATCTGCGGTCCTCGTAATTCGGACTCCCTCACCGGGGGGTATGTTTACCCTCATGAGTCAGACTCCATCAAAAACTGGTAATATCAATGATCAGTCATCAACCCCTGATGCAGCTGTCGTATCTGCCAGCGAGCTTCCATCGCCTTTGTCGGAAACACCTGCTTCAACGCTGTCGACTAATCAGGACTCTTCCGCTTTAGAATCGTCGACCGTTACTGAAGATTTCGGATCGACTAGCTCGCAAGAGGTTACTTCAGAACCCAATGAGTTAGAACAGGATGGACTTATCTCTTTCATGAGCGCCTCTCCGATCACAGTTGAGGCGTCGAAGCTGCCTACCCCCTCAACGTCTATATTTCTAATCAACGTGGCTGCGTCCCCTAAGGTAGACGCGTCCGAACTTCCGCAAGTAATACCTTCAGCGATGATTACGCCCATTGTTCTATTCACCACCATCTCCCTGTTGCCGGAAAAGCTAACCCCCGAACCGGTATTCACGTCAAGTGTGGAGAACGAAGGTGCAGTTAACTTCTCACCGCCAGTGATTACCGCCGAAGTTTCTTCTACCCCAAGAAACCCTATTATTGAAGAGGAACCTTCAACTTCCATCGTGCCTCTCGGAGTTACGATAACATCGTCGTCCATTCCGTTTGAGAAGTTTACGCTTCCGCCAAACCTCACCGAACCCTTCATGTCATCACCTGCTTTCTTCTCAGATCCTGTGCCTTCTGCTCCGGTTATGATCTCATCTGTAATTCTTCCGGAACAAACCCAATCAGTGAAGGAAACTGAAACGCTCTCTACTCCAGCCCTATCAATATATCCCGATTCATCTAACGAATTGCTTTTCATTACTCCATCGCGTTCTCTTGAGGCATCACTTGACTCGTCCGGTCTTCCAGCTACATCTACTGAAGTCGAAACTACGGTGTCGGGTACTCCGTCAATAACCATGCCATTCGCGTCTGAGTCGTTGACCCTTCCATCTATCGAAGCAAGTCCGGAAACTTCATCATCTGACTTCCTGACAACTACACCCCGGACCTCTCTACTACCATCAACATCTGCTGCACCTGTTGGAACCCTTTCGGAGTCACCTACATCGTCAACGAGCATGCCACCCTCTACAACATCCTCATCTACGAAGCCGTCGGTACCGCAGTTGTCCACTTCTCCTCCAGATCTCCCGGAAGCATCTGCAGATTTCTTATCAAGTTCTCCGTTGTCTACATTCACCGCATCCCCAGAAGTAACGCAGCTTTCACTGGATGGTAATGAATTTGTTTCCCCACTGCCAATGAGCAGTGAATCACCGAATGTGTCTGAATACTTGTCAGGGCCTACATCGCCTCCCTTGCCTGAAGCAAGCATTCCAGCCTCCTACGAACCGAATGAGACTCCGTTTGTGAGCATGGACATCATATTTTCAATGGAATCTAGTGAACCACCGAGAGAAAGCCTGTCTGTACATGGCACTGGTGTGGTTTCACCCGAACCATCTATGCTCTCCTTTATTGCACCAAGCGAGAGTATTGTGCCTTTCGCAAACAACAGCAATTCAAATCTGCCGGAGACACCTACGCTGAGTGTGAATGAAGTGGCATCAATGGAGCCCAGTGACATTCCTTTTCTATCTTCAACTGGTTTGGTTTCTCCAGAACTCTCAACATCTGAGTTGGTCCCATCCAACAACAGTTATTTAACTATACCTACCCATGAGCCCTCTGCTGAAGCATCTGAAATTCCTTTCTCCGAAGGATTCATGAAGTTTACGCCAGAGTCCATGGATACAAATGGACAGTCACCCGCAGTTACTGAGGCTGTATCACCAGACATTACAAGCACTACATCTGCCGACCTACCAAGCAAGCTTTCACCACGACCATCGTTACCTCGTCTAAGCCCATCATTTTCTCAGATTCTGGAGGTATCCCAGACGGCAAACCCGTCTTTGAGCTTTTCGTCAAAGTCGCCTCTACCTTTCGTATCGGTCACCGCATCAACTTCAGCCAGTGCGACGCCAACTCTTCTTCAGCCAATCGTTGACTCCACAGCGGCTTTTCCGCAACCATCAAGCCTCGGTCCGTCTTCTTCATTCTCAGCTGCGGTCTCTTCCTCTGTATTGCCAACTCAAGCTGTTCCTACTCACGGGAGGGAGTTGCCTTCTACCTTGCCAGTCATTTCGACTAGTCCATCGACAAGCCCCATAATACCGTCCGAACCTGCTCAGAGCCAGTTCCTAGCTCCTTCGGCTGTGAATACGGCAAGTCCAGTTTCCGTCCCGGTCGCGAGTGTGCCATCTACTCCTCTGATATCAAGCTCCGCTCCTATGACGGGAAGTACGACCCCGTCTACCATTAATTCTGCGTTGCCCCTCAATAGCGCGTCGCCTTCTGCCTCTGGTGTGAACAATCTCCCACTCATAACGGCCTCCCCAATGTCTTCGGTGACTATCACTCCACCCTCATCATTCGATGGAATTCCGTCTAAAACTCCCTCCATATCTCAGTCAAGTGGCCCCTTGGAGAGTACAAACACACCTGATTCTGACTCGAATTTTCTACCGAAGGTGACCGAACCTATTTCAACTTCTGATATCTCAATATCCTTCTCTGCCACCCCGAGCTTTGTTGCTTCCATAACCCCCTCCATTTCACCAAGCACGTCGTTCTTGAGGGCATCCACTATACCTACTCCAACTCTGCGCTCTCCATTACCAGAAGTTGCCTCGACTACTCCCACGTCATCACAGCCAACCACAACCCCTATGATATCAAACCGTTTACAAAGCGCAACACCTTCTGTATCTCGAACAACACTACCTTCTGAGACGGTTTCTCCTTCATCGCAAACAGGTGGATCTACGAAAACCCCAACACCGACCGCTTTACCGTCATCTCGAAATGATGGACCCACAAAGACCCCAACGCCGACCGCTTTCCCTTCATCCGCAAGAGAGGGACCCACAAAGACCCCAACGCCGACCGCTTTCCCTTCGTCTGCAAGAGAGGGACCCACAAAGACCCCAACGCCGCTCGCTTTCCCCTCGAATCAGGCAGTTGCACCAACTAAGACACCAATCGCTCTTTCTCAAACACAAACAACCTCCCCTACGAAAACACCAACACCGGTTGCTTTCCCCGTAACTTCGTTTCCATCGGTAAGCCCTGCAGCTAGCCGGATTCCGCAGGTTTCAGTTCTACCACTATCAGCTTCCCCGGATTTCTTATTTGAAACGCCCGTTCCCTCTCAAGTGATACTTCGTTCTTCTGTGAGCCCGTCATCTGCAATTGTTTCATTCTCTGCAACAGCTGTTGCGGTTGGCACACCAAGCAATGATTTCGTCCCAGCTGCAGAATCCCCATCACAAACTCCACACTCGACGTTTGTCCTAGTTTCCTCACAGTCAACGTTTCCGTCTGGATTGGGATCTGTACCACCAACCCCGACCATGAGTTTCAGGCCCACGCCAGTTTCAGCACTACTTACTCCCACTCCATTTGGAGCAAACGAGATCTCTATCGAAACTTCGGCTACTCCGGAGGCTACGTTCACCGCGGATATAAGCTATCCGTATCCATCGTACGGCACAGATTTGATAGCGAGTCCTGATTTCTATCTTCCTACTGCATCTGCTGATCCAACAAATTTCCTCATCCCAACTCCGACAGAAGAAGTTTTGGAGTCACCGTCACCGGGTGCCGTTCCTGGCTTGAACTGTCCGAATCTACCCCCCATTGTTCCGGACTCTTCTCTACTAGCAAGAACCGATAATTTCCAACGAGTCCGGATGGGAATGCAAGTAGCCGGACCGAATTTAACGAGTTCCTGTGACTTGACTAATGTCATAGCGCAGAGATTCATTAACCTTAGCGCAATGAACACGTTGTCAAACCGGAATTTGTGGTTTATAACGTCAATCGAAGACGGGCCAGCGGTATACGATGGTGAATCAAGTCTTGTATTAATCGAAGATTTGGAAGAGGTCACCGATATCGAAATCACGTTGTCAAACAGTCCCTCACCATCTCAGTCGCTTGAAGCTTCTGTCCAAGAGCTATATCCTGGCTCGGTGGTGTTTCGAGTAACTGCCTTCTTGGATCCCTTTTCAGTCGAGCTTGCTATTGGCGCCTACATTGAGTATATACAATCTCAAAACATTGTTAGAGCGTTAGCGGTTACTGGTTATGACGATATCCAGTGGATTGGAATGATCTTGGAACCAGCTATAATAGATACACGAAGAGCCGAAAATGTTGTCGTGTCGAGCGGCTTATCGGGTGGGTACATTGCAGGAATAGCTTTCGGAACCATAGTAATTCTTGGCGCTGCAGTTTTTATCGCTGCTGAGGCGAGAAGGCCGAGCTGATTTCGAGATGTTCGATGTTTCGGTTATCACCGTGTACCGTGCAAGAGCATATTTGACAGTTCGGTCTCTTCTTCTTTATGTACGCAATTTCAGAAGAGCGTGAAAAATAGTTTAGGGAAAGATATTTGCCTGCAAAGCTAGTCGTATTGAGGCATGGACTTCTGACTTCTAACACGTTCGTTTCGGAAGATTATCAAAAACATTCCGCGACTGATTGCCGACTAATGAATACGTCCTTGACTTCGTATGGTTCTTCAGTGCTTCTGAGATAATCCCTTTTCGACTTCGATGTTTAGATAGTCCTTCTTCGAATAAAACCCGATTACCCTGAACTTTTATACACTTCGTACTTGTTAGTACATCGTCCATTTTATTCCATTCGACTTGCAACAGTCAGAAGGGATGTACATACTTCCGCCCGTTGTGGCGTACTAAGCTTTCTAAAAGGCTAGAAGAACCTAATAGGTTGCGTCAGACGAGGAAACCAAGTTGATCTGGGATTGGTTTACTAGAGGAATTGAGTTGCCAAGTAAAGGGATTATCTTAAAGGACTTCGGACCACATACTCGTGATTAGGAGAGCGAAGCCCCAAGGTCACACAAGGTAATACGATACACAAGCACTTTTTTAAGCCTCTTGAAATCAAAAAGCAATGATATGAAAGCCTCTGAGAACTCATCCTGGGCACTCTTTTTTCGTCAAGAAGTTCTAACTCGAGAAGAAAAGACAGGCAATGCTGCGTATATGGGCTTGCTACCCGAATTCCGAGGATATCCTACTTCAACGGCAAGGTTTTCCTATGCACTGTTTTCGATCACTTCTCCCAGATAGAAGTAGATACGCAAGGACTAGCGGGCGTGTATTTGCCTTGAAGACACCTATTGAAACAAGCTTGGAGTAAGAGATGGAGGTTTAGAGCCGTCCTTGAAAGGCTGCGGCTTCCTATAGAAGCCCTCAGAAATGCATGGTTCATAACTGCACACACCGGGAGAATCATTCCCGGCCATGCATCCATCCGTAGAGAATTGCATCATATCATTCACGAACACAGGATCACAAGAGCTAGTAAGCGAAGCTCCTCCCTTAATACGGACATATGAGCATGCCCAGTAGTCACTAAAGAAGCCCCGATTGTCAGGCCTTCTGGGCCGGTTATCCTTTATAGGACCCAAACTGGTACCTCCGAACCACACCCAACCCAGAATGTAGACGCCATCTGGTACACAACGAGGTACGGTAGCAAAAGATTGGTAGTAAGCTCTTGGAGCAGAATGCAGTTCACCGTCATTTCCAACAAAGTTAAAACCAAATCGATCTGTTGAGAGTTCGTTGGGGCCGGCTTGCTTCAAGAAAGCACCCCAACAACTATAATGAAAAGCATTTCTAGTATGAACATTTTTGCTCATCGCATCTTTTAGCGTCACAAGTGAGAGGCGAATAAAACCACCAGGACCATGGTTATTTCGATGGTATTTGACGACGAACTGCTGACCACGCTGATATTCTCTTGCCGGATTGATAGTTGAACCGAAATTTGAGTAACCGCCCTTGGCTGCTTTAAGTTGGCAGGGTCCTGCACAAAATGGTGGGGTCACAACGCTACAATACTATCCGTAAACGATGTTAGAATACGCTTGAATAGCTAATGCCGGTTCTCAACTTAAACTTACCCCGGGGCTTATCGGTTGCGGGTCGGACATTGTAGAATGAGCGCAAGCGGAGCATAAGTAAAGCAGCGTGGACAATAGAACTCTCGCCCAAATACGAGGAACGATCATAATGGATATGAGATTAAGGTTGGGTCAGGATCGACCTTCTTCCTTGCAGACCTTGGTTCTGTTTGCCTCTGAGGAAGGCGCCCGTACTCCTTATATACATAGGCCTTCTGGGATACCTAGAAAGCTAGGTTCACAGAAAACCCTACCACCGATATTCGAAACCAATGCTTCGTGAGAGTGATAGTGAAATCTTTGGTAGCGGGTTGCTGCTACTCACGAAAAGGATTGTTGACCATTAACTTTTGCCATTTGTCTTAGGGTTGCTGTCTCACTCACGAACTCCCTGTGGCCCAACTGTCGGTTTTGCTATCACGATCACCCGACCTGTTCTGAACATGTTTCATACAAGAATTCCAAGGCGAGCTTACGTGTTAACCACATGTTGTAAGTGTTTTTCTAGATTCTTTATCTTTGTTGCACAAGATGTGCAGATGCTTATTTGTTGCAGATTGGGGGGATTGAATAATGACATCAACGATTCCAACGCTGTTCATTTTCGAACGAATATGACTGCAGGATCTGAGCCAAGGTAGTTCAATTTGCGCATGGTGACGTTATGAGTTGAAAGGAATGTCCTGTAGAAACTTCAAATATATTGAAAGAGATTCGAGACAAAAGAAGCCATGGGCGTTTGTCTTCGATAAGATATCTTTCTAAGCACCGTGAGAAATAAACACCAAGCGATACAAGAGAACCTTGTATACCCAAGAGTAAGATATTTAGTTCTACAAAACAATGGCCATCGAATTGTTTGTATTCGTTCAGAGAAAGAAGCATGCCTTGTGGTCAAGCTGTTAGCTCCCCCAAAAGGTCGAAATAAGCTGGGTTGTCGCCCAAGAAGGTGACGAAATCAAAGAGCTGAGTATTGAGAAATATTCAAGGTTCTTCTTCTTCTTCTTTATGGGCACACATTACCTGATTACAGCGTTCTGGTAGAATATAACGCTACAAGGGAGCTTTTCTTCGTCTAGCACGATAAACTCTATGTATCACGTTAAGCTCCTCGGAGAAGAAAGATTTTCTCTGTCCCGTAGTACCAATCTCCATTCATGTCACCGGAATGTTGCCGATGACTGCTGTTTGCTCTCACCTTGCAGCAGCCTTGTTGCGCTCACTAGCTACTATCTCGGAACATTGAAAGATCAGCACCAAGCTTCTACGGGAAGACCCGACGTCGGATCCATATCGTTCTGACGAGGCTCACCTTTTCCACCCTTCTCTCAGCTACTCCTTCCCTTTCCACCAGAGGACGTCAGCTAAGGGGCACACCACGATTCACTGTTGGTAGAGTACTACGGTAAGAGTTGAGAACTCAGGACTAAGCTGAGACATTGCCATCGTACGTCTGAGCTTCAGCACACTACAGGAGTGGGTATTCAACCACACATTGTGAAATTCTGGTGAAAGGGTTCTTAGCATTTCAGTCTAGAGAGGCAGAAGAGCTCTACCGTGATTAGGGAATTGGTATCGCGAGCCCCTCTCTGGATACACAGATGGGCAGACACATATGGGCAGACACAAATGGCCTGCACAATGCGAAAAGGTTTCTTTCGCGATTATCCTTGCAGCTGGAGGGGCCAGCACATGCAGTACAAACTGAAAAAGAATGTACTCACCGATCATACCGTCGGTAGTCCTAAGAGGCTTCGTCTGCAGCAAAAGAAAGAATCGACGCCAACGATTGGCAAGACTAAAAGGTAGGAGGCTCGTGAAGTACCAAGAGAATCGAGAACCTGTGCGTTTCCAAGAAGATGTGCTGGCCTGCGCCGTGACAGACAGAAAAGACCTAGGTTGTAGCGTAGTGACGGTTGTCGCTTTGACGTGGTTGAACATACCATCCATGCTAGCTCGGCTCTACTTGTCCAGACTTTACATGAACTTCTGCCACGTTCTCATGTTTAGGTTTCAGTGTCGGGTCAGTTCTCGATAACGGTCTCTTGAAACTCTGAAGTTGAAACCGGGTCTCGGCAAATCAATGTCCTCCTTTGCATTAATTCACCTCTCGAGCTGCACGGAGAACCTCTGCTAGATAATAATATCATGCACGTGGAATTTCATGTTCCTCTGCCTCCGTTCAGCGTTGCTGTCGTGTCAGTTTTTCGCAGGGTAAACACATTCCTTGCAAGTCCCCCTTCCCGAGGTGTAACCCCTTACCCCGTCCTATTCATTCTATAACGAGTGAAGATAAATGGAGTCGCCATTGGGTCTCTCTTGGAGCCCAGTGTCTCTGAAGTGGTGAGGTTATGGTTTGGAATCAGTGGTGATTTGTTTGAATTAGTTCTTAGTGTGTGTTTTTATCGTTGGTGGTGCTTGGTACAACGGTACTTGCCATCGAGTTACCACACTGCGGCAGCACCCCAAGTGTGTCTGTGCGAGTGTGTGGTTGAGCCATCACTGACAAAGACCGATTCAAAAGATTGTCTCTTGCGAAAGGGACCAACGCACACTCCCAATTTTCACCCCTCCTGTCATCGCGGTGTTCTACTTCCCTTGGTGATACAAAAGGGGGGAGAGCGAAATGGATTAGTGATAGGGTATGTCTCATGAACTTGTTGTTTATAATGTGCGGCAACTGCATCATTCATGATGAATGCGACGGCTAGTTTGTTATCCCTAAGAGACCTCTTTCTTCTTCTTCTTCTACTTCTTCTTTTTTCTTTTGTGTGTGTGTGTGCGTTTACGGGCACGTGCCTCTAGTTCCGAGGCAGCGGTATTAACTTTCTAGAAGAAGCAGAAGGCTAATCATCTATTCGACGGCTAAATTCCCCTAATAGACCCAATCGCATATCCATATGGCTTCCTCATCCGGCGTAACTTCATAGTCTTTTGTAGCCTTTTCGGAAGGTCGGCACACCTCTTTTTCTGACTCTAAGGAGGGCGCATACTGCCCTGTCGCGAATATTTACCGGCCATGTTCCGACGCTACATCCAGTCTCTACGTTTCTACAAAACAGGAAATGTTTCTGCCGGCTCGGATGTGGGCTCAAGACAATAGTGTAGACCATTTCGTTCTTAGATGCCGCCGAAGAGCGGCATCCCGGCGTCGAGAGCTCCAACCTCTCCGAGAGAGGCAGGGTTCTGACGCCGAATCAATAGTAAGGACATGGCCAGAAAAGCTGTTGGTTTATCTAGAGAGAGAGGGGTTCTTCTCAATGTAATCCCTTCCGTAGTCTGGAATTAGAGACGCGAGCTCATATAAACACACACACACACATCGTGTGGACCTCCAGCGAACTGTTACGCATTGCAGAGCAATGTAGCTTCTGCTGAAAAAGCGCCAAGCGATTATAGCTGACAATAAGATCAGCGGTAATTGGAATGCGTGCAAAGGTCGCGAAGCCGAGAAACTGGCACGCTATGTATTGAATGAGTAAAGGCAAGCTCCCCCACTCCGGAAGGAGGAGGTAGAGCCTAGTGCCCATTGTTTGTGTTTGTTGTTCCCGTCGTTGAATCTAGCTGCACGTAGAGCTCAACAGAACCATATGGAACATGCTTTCCGCCGGTCGTGGTGTGCCTATGAGCAGAAACACTGTTGATGTGTATCGCTGAACTCTCCGGCGATGGATTTCGTCGCGTGTTATCGCTACTTAGTACAGTGATGGTTCACAACCTTTGGTTGCTTTATATCGGTTTGTACAGTCGGATTTGTCGCACTCTTTCTACGACAGTGATGTGCGTTGTTTGTTTCGCATATAAGTGACGCTGTGTTATGCTTCCTTTTCCTTCCAAGAAGGACATCGAACTACCGCTACTCTGTTCCTCCCTCTTGTTATGTTGCCGTAAACGTCCGCGGTTTGCTCTCAATCTCTTTAGCTACACCGCTTCCTTCATAGTCCGACCTTCTGTTCAAGGAAAGCGAAATCGATCAACCACTGTGTCTGCTTCGGGAAGCTAGACTTCGAATGAAAGAGGTCTCAGGGGCGTCTAAGGTTCATCAAAGATTTTGCAGCCCATCTAGAACTGCGATGCGGTGATGGATCTCACGGGAACCGCCAGTGGACCCCAGGGTGCATGCACTCCTCCCGCCGAGGTGTTCCGACCTTCCGTCAACGGAAAGCAAAATGGATTAAGCAATCGAGTCTGCTCCCGGGAACTCAGCCTTAAGATCAGAGAGGGATCCGACGGACCCCAACCCAGGATTCGAAGTTAGGTGCCTAGCGCTCAAATAAAGAAAAAGAGGGGGGTGTGTGTGAGCTCATGTCTCTAATTCCAGACTACGGAAGGGATTACATTGAGAAGAACCCCTCTCTCTCTAGATAAACCAACAGCTTTTCTGGCCATGTCCTTACTATTGATTCGGCGTCAGAACCCTGCCTCTCTCGGAGAGGTTGGAGCTCTCGACGCCGGGATGCCGCTCTTCGGCGGCATCTAAGAACGAAATGGTCTACACTATTGTCTTGAGCCCACATCCGAGCCGGCAGAAACATTTCCTGTTTTGTAGAAACGTAGAGACTGGATGTAGCGTCGGAACATGGCCGGTAAATATTCGCGACAGGGCAGTATGCGCCCTCCTTAGAGTCAATACCTTTGATAGTGTCTCTGGGACTTCGCTTACTGGCTCTGTGCTAGTAAGGCGGACGCGGGTTCTCTGTTTCACTTTCAGGAAGTCGATCTCTTTCCGGAGCTGCTGCGCTAAGGGGAGACCAAGGCTCTTTGCAAGTTCGTCGGCAGCTTCGTTTTGTGGCAACCGCAGTGTCCCGGTAGCGGTACCCAAAAAATTTGACATTGGCAATAGTTATCAATGTCATGCATTCATAGATGTCCTGTAGCTGGCGTGCTTGGCGTCGTTGAGACGTTTGCAAGCCTTGAACGAGGCTTTTCGAGTCCGTTCCAAATCTGATTGTCCCTCTCCAGCCACAGCAAACTTTCACAGCAATTTCGGATAGGGCTCGCCGGAACGCTGCTAGTTCTGCAGTGTACGAGCAGACCCCTATCCCAGCTGGGACTATTCCTTTTTGAGGTTCGATTCTTCCTTTCCACCAGATTAAATAACCTCCCCCACCTACCGTTCCAACATCTAGTATTCGCACTTGAAGCACGTGTCCGTCCTCGTCAGATATGGCGTTATCCCTCTCCAGTCTGTAGCACATACGAAATTCATCATCATACTGGATCAGTATATCTGGTTCTATTCGCCGTGCTGCTTTAAACGATCGGAACTCTGCAGAATGCTTCATACCATCTCCCTCGCATATTGTGCCACTGAACCATCCTTCGTCCCATTTCACTGCTGCCCGGGTTGATGGCAAGTTGTTTGCATTTAATATTGGGTTGCCGACGGAGCCATCCGTCCAGGTCTCGCAGTCTACCTCACCTAGGTGATGAAGTAGCTCCCGGGCTGCTACTCTCTGTTTTTCCACAGGATCATCCTTGCGGCACGCTGTGAAGTGAAAATCGGCATTCCGTATAGATCTGATACCTGGCTCAGCTGACATTGGTGCGTCCACACGATGATCCTTCGCTGCAGAAATAGTTATGCTTTAGTCTAAAGCCTTTAGAGCTGTTGTTGGTTGTTCCCTTGGTGTGTATTAGGAGGTTAACTTACGCAATGGTGGATTATTTAGTCAAGTTCCTCTCACAGAACAAGCGTGTACCTTTAATAAAGTGAACACGCAGTAAGCATGAAATATGTATGTGGTTGTACAGGCAACCTGCGCAGGACCGCCGGATTTGCTCAGTTGTTTTATATCTTTACACAGTCTTTCTATACGATGAAGAGAAAGAATGATTCTGTATCTCCACCGTATACAACTAAAACGAAATGGGACTATACAACGCATAGCACTACCGTCCGATGCGGAAACAATGTGATTGCCCTCCGGGCTAACGGTAACGCACGTTACGAAACTCATGTGATCATCCGCTGCTCTCCGAACTCGGCATTATGACAGTGTCGTGAGGATATGGAGCCATCATCTTTAATTTTCTGTCACGATCTGAGCAAAACCTTCTCTTCTTTTCAGTCTTGCTTCCCCATTAACTGTGTAGAGTTTGGTTGGGGGTATCGGCCACTTCTTTGCTCAGAATGGATACCAAGGGAAAAATTCATCCCATACCTGCACCATGCCACTTGTGCAGAAATGTGTCAGGATGAACGTCGCGCACTATCGCCTCTCCTTAACTCCTTATTTGTAAGTACTACAGATTTCTATACGCATTTCAGATGTTTTGGAGGTGGTGTACATAAAGATGGAGGGGGCCGGCGTTGACAAATGCTGACGATGGGGGCGGTGGGAGCAACGGGCGGTGCTGATCGCAGTCAGTAGCGATACAGAGCGGCGAAGACGGCTGGTCGTAGTGCGGGGAGCAGCGGCTCACGAAAGACCAAAAGCAGCTTTGTGTGCAATCCATTTAGGTTACGCAGCTTCGCGATAGGGAACGTCGGAACACTAAAATAGGCAGAACGAATGTGCCCGAATGCTTGTCTTTCATATACCATCAATGCTTTGAAAAGGTTAGAAACTTGCATCCCTATTCTCATACCCATGCGCTTCATGAGATTTAGAGTCTTTTACATACATGCAACTGGTGGAGATATTCGAAGGAGGTACGTAGGCTAAGCTGATATTGCAGGGATAAGAGGAATCTCGTACCAAGAGACAAAGTATGCTTTAGACCCCCCTGTTGTGTAGAATGAAAGTGTTAGTAGGAAACCATTTCCATCGCGATTTCTTCAACAGTGGTGAATCGAATTTCGCGGAGATCCTCCTTCCGAAGGAAACAAGGCAATATCGTCAGCGAGAAATGCAGTACTCCTGCCAAAGCAGCGGATAGGCAAGACTGAAATAGAAGGTAAGATATGAAGGGTAGATATGTGGTGCAGAAGTGTGCCTGTTTCTGAATGTCTGTGCGAATTGTCACTAGTTCCAAGAAGCGTCAAACTCTATCCTATGCAAATGACCAGAAGACTTAATGAGTACAATGCCCATTCTTATACTCACTCATCATGCCTCAAGCTATGTGAGCCAAATATGGAACTGGACAAAAGCGCTTCATCCGAAACAACTAGTCAGGACAGAAGAGAGTTACGGTTTAAGCGGAAGCCTACTTCTCCCGGCGCCGTCTCTCTGAAGCTTAGGAGAGTCTGATTAATCCTTGTCTTTCTAAGGCTCAGTCTCAATGCTCCTCTGCAATTCAATCTACGTCTACTCTTGAACCCAACAAACGAACGAACAGTAAAGATCACGGCTGGACACCAGCGTTGACCTTGTCTACGAAATGCTTTGCCACAAATCGTCTTTGGATTTTGCCAGTAGCTGTCCTTGGCAAATCATCGCTGAAGAACAGCCGTTTTGGTATCTTGAAAGGCGCAATCTTATCTTTCAGAAACTCTATGATGTCCTTATCATCGGCCTTCATCCCGTTCTTCAAAATGACGGCGGCGTTGACCTCTTCCCCGTACTTCTCATCCGGCACAGCAAAACAAACAGCCTGCTCAACCGCAGGATGCGCAAGCAACGCTCCGTCTACCTCAATGGGGGAGATCTTCTCACCACCGCGGTTAACAAGTTCCTTGATTCTTCCGGTGAGAGTGAGATAGCCTTCATCATCCAGTTTACCTTGATCACCTGTGCGGAACCATTCTCCAAAGAAAGCAGTTTCATTTGCTGACTCGCTTGTGTAACCTTTCATAACGTTTTCACCCTTAATGCACACCTCACCAACCTCTCCACATTTAACTTCAATGCCGGATTCACTCATTACACATAACGACACGCATCCGTGCGGAATACCGACGCTACCAGGCTTCCTTGGGCCTACAGCAGGGAGAGGGTTACTTGTCATTTGATGCGCCGCTTCTGTCATGGCATAAGCCTCTAAGACAACGGTTTCGAACTTCTTCTCAAGCCCATCAAGCACTGCAGGGGCGAGACTGGCCGAACAGCTTCTAATGTATCGCAGCTTTGGCAGTGGAGTAGGGCAGTCTTTATCAGCTCTAGCGAGCAGGATCTGATGAATAGTCGGGACTGCTGTGTACCAGTTCGCCGATCCTGCTGTGAAACAGGGCCAGAAAAAGCTGGCGGAGAACCGTCCCTCAGGAGGAATGAGTACGGCACCCCCCGTTGCTAGTGGTGTTAATAAACCGGCCATTAGTCCATGAACATGAAAGAGAGGCATGACCAGCAATCCGCGATCCGTGGTAGCCATGCGGTAAGTGGCCGATACGTTTCGCACGGTAGACATAAGATTCGAATGAGACAAGGGCACCCCCTTCGGGCGTGATGTAGTTCCCGATGTGTGCAAAAAAAGCGCAGTGGTTTCTGGGGTTGGTTCGTCCGGGGGTTCAGGGACACTTTCGGGTGCTAATCCTGTAATATCCGACGGGAACTCCAAGACTGGTATTTGTACAGCAGAACAGGCCTTGCGAATAGGCGAATCTGGATCAGTGCCACTTTGGATAATGGCCGCCTTGACATTTGCGTCGCGAATGTAGAATTCAAACTCCTCAGCAGTGTATCCAGGGTTCAGAGGAGCAGCCGTGCGAGAAACGCTAGTAATGGCCAAGAATGAAACTACAAACGGGAGCCCGTTTGGCATAACCACGGCAATCGCACTACGGGGCGGAATCTTCGTGAGCTGTGCTGCATAATGAAACACGAGATTACGAAGACGCGTATGGCTCAACTCGTTTGAAATCGTGGGAGACGCATCAGTAGCAGCCGAAAAACATATCAGAGCTGGCCTGTCGCTCACTGGCAATAACTCACGAAGATTATTGGCCGTAGGGACCATGTACTTATCATTGTCCGTGACCATAGATACTGAGGAAGACGTACAAGCAAGAACAAGAAGATGTGAGAAAGCCGTTCGATTGTCCGGAGATGTCGATCCCCTCTTCGATTCTCACCTCAAGCCTCGCTTCGAATGTCCGATTTGAGAATGCTTTGTACAAATATTGCCTAGTAGCTAGTAGAAGGAAAAGGATCAACTGGCCCTCTTGTACTGTATCCTCCGGATCTGAATTCCTCGTACCTGCCGGTGGTTTTGAAGTAACAAACCCGTCTCTTTTAACATTATTCACCCCGGTATCAGCACGTAGGTAAATAAGGGACAGTTTCAACAAATTTAAAATGAATATAACTTCTTGAACTCCATTGCATCTGGTTTTTTGTGACATGTAAGCTTGGAGGATATCCTACGGGATAGCCAAGATTTGGGGTCAGACGGTGTCAAACAACCATTGTTGAATGAGATTTTTGCTACGACAAAGTATCCCCTTAAAGTACACCTTTTGAGGTAGAAAAGGGACACTGTCAAGCACTGTAGAGCGCCATTGGCGCCCAAAAACAGCTTCAAACTTCAGTAGCTCCCTGACGCTGCGCCGCCCGTAACCTCGCCCACTGACGCCGATCGGCCCGTGAACGGCTAAGTTGCTCCCATCGCAATCCACGATTTGACAGCCAAAGCGCAAACAGCTCTTTTTCTCTCTGTGCCTGAGCCCGCTGTTCTGCTCTGCGAACACTTTCTTGCTCCCTTTGCTCTCGTCGACCTTCGGCCTCGGCCGCCCTGGCCGCACGTTCTACAATTGTAGCCCTCTTTTCTAATTCCTTCGCCTTCAGCCTATCCAATACAACCCTTGTAGTAAGTAATGCACCTGCCGTCGTAACCAACGTTCTGTTCTCAACTACTTCACCATCTGACCTCAACATGTTCCGATTTTCCACATAATCTTTCACCAGAGCAAGATAGTTTTCATGCGCAACCTCTTGACAAGACGCTGTTCCAATGTTTGTTATATCCGTCTTCTTGATAACGTCCGGATTTGCCGTTTGCTTGTGCGGATCCCACAACCCGCAAGCCTCAAAACCCTTCACAATATTGTTGTAAGTTACAGCTCGAATGTAGGCTTTGGTTAACAGATCGCATATGGTGTACACATCGTTTCGCGAATCGTCTTGCACGCAAAGGGTTCGCTCGTTGAGATAGTTACGGAAGTAATTATTGAAGGGAGAGAAAACGGAGTAGTCAAGAACTTGAGTTCTGTGACTTGTGTGTGCAGGCAAACAGAGAGCTATTATGCCATAATCGGCAAGAAGTTTTAAGGCTTTGTACGAGCAGTGCGCCCCGTAACCGTCGAACGTCAAGACAATGTGGCGATGCTTCCTTCTTATTTCCGTTGTTTCCTGTACAAATTGCTCAACCCATTCGAAGAAGACGGCTGTATCGACGCCTGCCGGGTCCCTGTAACAGGTAATGGCATTAGCCTGTAGATAGCAAGAGGGTGTTTCTCTGGTTCCATCGGCACGGAGTCGATATTGTGCGCGGGCACCTTGAAGTACGACAAGGGGAGACCATGCGCGTCCATCTCCAGATACGACGGGCATTATCGTAGCATGCTGCGCATTTCCGGACCACTTCAATTCAACGGAGTTGCTTCGGCCGTTGCTATTGAATAAGGCCTTCGAGCGAGCTCTTGTTGCTGTACGTACAGAAAAGCCACTTTCGTCGATGTTAAAGACTTGTTCGGGGCTGTTTATTTTGTACTCCTTGTACACTTGCACAATGCGAGCGAAGTGGGAGGCAAGATTTTCCGGAGACATCGCGATCGCTCTCAATTTTTCTAGGTTGCTACGCCACTTGAGGGATATTTCTTGATGGCCTCTTAAGAAGCTGCGAACAAAGTACTCACCGGGGCGGTAGTTTTTGAATGGGATTTGCAGACGTCTGGATTGTGGGAGACCTCTCACGTAGCACTGAACCATGTCCTTGAAGCATTCTCTTGAGAGTGGTGTTCCTCTGTTGGAGAAGTGGAGAACTGCTTCACATATTGTTTGTTCTTCTGAGGGTGTAAGGGATGGTGGTCTTCCCCTGGTTTGTTTGATCACTTTGTGGCATAGTGAGCGGTGGAGGTGAGACTTAGCGACCTGGAAGCGATCGGCGCCTTTTCCAAGTGAAGTGTGACCTTGTCTATGAAAGTCGATGGCGTTCTGGAGCTTCTGCGTGTAGCCCCAATTGCTGTTCTGGGCCAAAACACGTTTGGAAACCATGAGAATTAGCCTCGGACGATGAAAGATAATACGGTGGAAATGCAGTCTTGAGACAGGGATATGGATATGAAAATGGTGTCCGGATTGGTTTGTGGGGGGTATCTGGCAGTAAGGGAGGATGCTGAGTTCGAATCTGGCGCCAGAATTTGAATCATATGAGCCGTTTGCTGGCTACAAGATAAGCTTTCTCTCTTCGTCGACAGTTTGCTGTAAATGCCTTCAATTCTAACCAAAACTCCGTCCCTAATTACCACACTGTCCCCGATTTACCTGCATCGATGATACAGCACAGTATCGTGCAGTGGTAACCCTGTCATAGTCAAAACGACTAGGCCACATGTCCGGTGTGAACTGATGATAGTGGCAGCTGGTACACGTATATCAACCACCACAGTGCCCCTCAGGGCCGTTCTAAACTGGTGTTCTGGGACGTACCAGCGTACTGACTTGCAGTGTTTTGAGCCAATGTTTTCACCGATGTGAAAATGCACATCAACTCAAAACTGTCAGGCC
This sequence comes from Gracilariopsis chorda, assembly GCA_003194525.1. Lineage (NCBI taxonomy): Eukaryota > Rhodophyta > Florideophyceae > Gracilariales > Gracilariaceae > Gracilariopsis > Gracilariopsis chorda. Next base: position 127,351 of record NBIV01000079.1, read on the forward strand.
TCTGCATGTCTGAACTTCAGAGTATGAATACTACTCAGACTCCAAAGAGTATTCATCCTCTTCTCCATGGGCATGTCAGCAGATACTGTACAGTTTATACCGTCGTCGTCGCCACATCACTTTGAATTTTATAAGACGTCTTACACTTTCGTAAAGGCCATTTGACCGAGCGAGATCCCATCGCCTAAGAACACATTCCAGTTGCGTTCAAAATGTTCTCCATCATCAAGAAGGTGCTTCCGCTGATCTTGTTTGATCCTCTTCAAATATTTGGCACCAAAGCGCACGTGGTATATCGCACTCACCATGACCAAAACGAACACCAAGCGTCGTCAATCACTGCAAATAGCCGCCCTCTTGAATCTTAATGAGGCACTCTTGCTTGGATGTTTTGCTCTAGCAAAAGCAATCCAAAAACCAAAGTTGGGAAGAAAGACTCCATCATTGCTTCCCAGATTGCGTGAAACAAATCCTCGAAACGACGAACAACTAGGATTTGGCTACACCGCACGATGTTTTGAAAGACTGTTCCGAATGACACGAGCAAGCTTTGTCAGTCTTTTAGAAATTGTACAGTTAGACCTCACAAAGGACTTGGAATCTGCACGAAGACTGGGTAATGTAGTCATTACCCCAGATGTACGGCTTGGAATAACTCTTCGTGTGCTATCAGGAGGAAAATACCAAGACATTGCCCACTCACACAGAATTGGATTCTCATCTGTGTATCATATTTTTCATGAGACGTCCGGAGTTATTGGAAAAAGGTTGAAGATTGACGGACTGCCTGAATCGGAAGAAGAAATAAGAAGGCTTGCTGATGGATTTAAGACATTTCGATGCATACCAAGTCCTTTGACCAGTTGCATAGGTGCGCTCGATGGCATTCTAATTCCCATCAAGAAGCCCGAAAAGTGTCACAATCCTGCGTCGTTCTATTGCAGAAAAGGTTATTATGCACTGCCTGTACAGGCCTTGGTATCTTTCGACTATAAGTTCCTCTCTGTATCCATCAAGTGTGTTGGATCCACCCATGACTCTCTCTGTCACAACGTATCCGAGCTTGGGCGGTTTCTGAAAGAGAAAGGACTTTCTACAGGTCATTGGATTGTAGGCGATGAAGCATTCACCTGTTCAGATGTGTTGATCACACCGGTTCCAAGCTCCAAAGCTGGAGAGGACGAGGTTCATTTCAACTATTTTCTGTCATCATTGAGAATTATCGTGGAACAGGCATTTGGAGTTTTGGTATCGAAGTGGAGAATACTGAAAAGTGATTTGCTATTCGACCTAGAGAAAACCACTCGGATTGTCGTTTTATGCCTGAAGCTCCATAACTTCTTGATTTAAAAGGATACAGCGTATAGGACGTTTGAATACTCAGATGCTGATCTACGTTTAGTGAAGCAACAGTCTGACGAATGGTACGCGTTCTGTGCCGGGAACAACGGAAACAATCACAGAGCGCATGCTGTACCGCCGGAGTCAAGGAAGAGAGCCGAAATGATTCGGATCGTTAAGCACCTTGGACTAAAACGTCCTCCGGTATATAGAGCTACTGAAACACAACCTTAGGAGTATCTTCTTTGTAACTCTAACTAACCATTCGAAAGCAGTAGAAACTATCTTCCTTCTGCCCCTCGGTTTCTAAGCAATATCGTGCTCAGGTTTCTATGAAATATTTCAGAGGTGCAGCTGACGATACAGACAAGCTAGCAATTCTTATCCGAAGATGCCGCCGTATCGGACTTCCGTACCACAATTGTATCCCGCCCGTACATGTATCTCGCCACCTATCCACACCTCCTTCGCGAAGTCGACATCGCTCTCCGAAAACGTTTTGTAGACACTGTCGCAGATATTTCAACCGTTCATCTGAACGACATGTCCGCCCTATCAGAGTATTGTCGAAAAAACTACAGGAAGACGCTAGACACCCGGGTCGAGCCGAAAACTGCGACCATTGAGCAACGAGAAAATCCAATATACGTGGATACCGTGCGTGCTTTCCGTGACCGTCGATACGAACAAAAGCTCTCCTGAAGAAGCAAAAAAAGCTCAAGGTGGAAGCTAAGGAGTCAGGGGATATGGAAGTCCTGAAATGTGCTGAAAAGCTTGTGGTATTATACGATTCCCTGCAGTTGGCTCCATAAATGTATCCTGAACTCATTCTACGGATATGTCATGAGGAAAGGTGCCCGTTGGTATTCTATGGAAATGGCTGGAATCGTAAAAAACACCGGAGGTCTAATCATTCGTCGTGCGCGGGAGTTCATTGAAAAGGTTGGGCTTCCTCTTGAGCTTGACACAGATGGTATCTGGTGTGTGTTGCCGACATCTTTCCAAGAAAACTTCTCGTTCACGACCAAGTCTGGAAAGAAATGCTCCTTTAACTACATCTGCTCCGTATTCAACGCAGACGTAGCTACAAATTTCAGCAACCATCAATATCAGGACTTGGTAGATGCTGAGACATTGGAGTATGAGCAAAGGACGGAATGTTCAATTATGTTCGAAGTAGACGGTCCTTACGGTGCGATGGTGCTTCCCGCATCTCTGGAGGAAGAAAAGAGTATCAAGAAACGCTACGCAGTTTTCAACGACGACGATTCTCTGGCAGAACTCAAGGGCTTCGAAATCAAGAGAAGAGGAGAGCTGAAACTAATCAAAGAGTTTGAGAAGGAAATCTTTGGCCGTTTCCTTGAGGGTGGTTCAAATTTCGAGTGCTACAAAGAGGTTGGGATCACTTGTAACAAATGGCTTGATATCCTGACATCGAAGTGGGAAGGAATATCAGACGCTCAGCTCTTAGAATTGCTTGTTGAACAAAACAACATGAACAAGCCGTTACAAGAGTACATTCAGGCTGGACAGAAAAGCTGTGCAATTACGTGCGCCAGTAGGATGCAAGAGTTCCTTGGTTCCGCTATTGTCAAAGATAAGGCTCTAGCCACTCCTTATGTTATCGGAAGAAAACCTGAGGACACTCAGGTGACTTCGAGCGCTATTACAGTGAAGATCTTCGAGTTTCAGAAAGAAGTAGTTCGGAGGCGTTTGCTAAAGAAGTGGTCGAAGAGTGCTTATAACGAAGGGCTGGCTCTGCGCTACCTTCTTGACTGGGACTATTACAAGGGACGGCTTGCAAATGCCATACTTAAGATAGTCAGTATTCCAGCTGCCCTTCAAGCGGTTGAGAATCCTGTACCTAGGATCGAGTATTCGGCCTGGCTTGTCAAGAAATGTGGAGAACTAACTGACGTACGGAAGCAGCAAAAACTGTCTTCCTTCTTTCGTCCGCTTCCAAAGGGACATCGTGCTCATGTTTTTATGAAATCGCTCAGGGATGCAGCTGAAGATACAGACAAGCTAGCAATTGAAGACATCGAGGATCTTCCAGTCGCGTCATGGACTTCTGCTAGAATCGCACAACGACGAGCTCGGGCAGCCGTGACGAGGACACTACGCATAGCACAGGACATCACGAAGAGAACTGAAGTGCATCCAGGCGAATTGCTACTTCGAACAAAATTCGAAGATCCGAACATGCAAGCAGCGGAAGCGTGGAACAGGATGCTAGATCTCTTACGTTCTTCACATCCTGACATTCGATCTGATTACTCAGGATGGCTGCGCTATGCTAAAGGAATATGGCGAGCCCAACGCTTGATCAGAACTGAGCGGTATGCGCAGAAGCGCCGAATTCATGAAGTTCAAAAGAGAGATGAAGCGAGTGATACTGAGCACGAAGGGAGAGACTCACAGAGCAATGTGGATAAGCCCTTTGGAGGCTAATCATTTGCGGAGAGGTTGGGAATCAATGGTCCTCGGAAGAGATCCAAGATATATCACGGCACGTTACCTGACTACGCCCCGGGGAACTTCTTTGTTGACTTTCCAAGAGGGAAACTTCCGCAGAGTTTCTTCAAGAACAAGACGGTTCCCTTGCTGGGTACTGGTGTTATTTGGCAAACCGTTTCTGTATCTTTGGTAGCAGGGTCTCCAGGAGAATACCAGCTTTGGGTGCTTCCAACGAAGAAGGAGGCAGGTCGATTCGAGAGCGGACAACTGTACAGTATTCCGTTGCACGTTAAGAGAGTGTTATACTCTTATTTAAAGTCAGCGTGTGAACCGAACATACCAGGCGTTTCCTGCGGTGCTATTTGCGGAGTTCCGCTGCCACGGTCCCGTCCGGTTCACCAGCTCGTTCGTTTGGAGGTATGTGAGGAACGTTTTCAGCAGACCGATAAGGACATCAAATCCCTCCTTAACGACGCAGGGGCGGTGGATGGTGTGTTTGGAACACAAACACCATTAGAATATGAATTCATCGTCACATTTGGTACGTTTTGTGCGCCACGCAAGTTATTTGTTGCAAATACGACATCGAAAAAGCTCCTAAGGCGGGGGCTTAGCCTTGATGATACTGTACCTAAGAGGGCAGAAGCTGCACCGTATCTTCAAAAGTCTAGAAGCGAGTCGGAAAACGTGATCCTTCATCAGGCCTTCCTCTAGGGTCTCATGCTGTAGATGGACGTTCAAGGGCCTTATACGCATTGGTAGCACCAGATGCGAAACTGGCACATGTTGTAGTTGTCATACCCACAGAATCAGTCGGGATCAATCTCAAATGACTTTGGAGAAGTATTTTTCAAACGAGGGGAAAGCCTGGGAGCGCAAATCCCCACTCAACACGTGATGGAAGCAACCCAGACGAACCGAATGAAAAACGCAGAGCCTCCATTCTGCCAAAGGGCTCAAAATTTTCTACAACGATTGTGAAGACTCGGCAAGAGGCTTGCGGTCAATTACAACGCCTGTTGTCAAACTTGCGAGACGGATTACGGATGTCAGATAAACTACGGTCCATTGGTTTGAAAACTATGCTGATTGCCCAATGGCCAGCGATGGACACGGCTATTGCAACAAGTGCCATGTTTGGTTCAAAGGAGAAGACGGAGTCTCTCTACACGAACGTGTCCGCTCTTGAAGAGGGCGTTCCAGCTGTTCCAGGCTATCCTGTCATTCGAGTCCCAGGCAACGCCGAGGACGGCCACTATATGCTCATTGCCTGGGAAAACCGTGCAGCGTCCACAGCTTTGTCGAGATTTGCAGATGTTTACGATTGGCTTCCGAACCAACTACTTCTATCCAGGTTCGCTGGAATTCCAATTGGGAATATGTCTTTGACAGATGTCTATTTCCAGGCCCTTGACGTGCTGGTAGGCCGATAGTTAATCAACAGGGACCATATTCTGTGGGCTTCTAATGCCTCTCAGCCAGACCTGGGTGGTCTTGAAGAAGATGAAAACGACCTACAAAACGTACTGCCATCAGTTCCAGAGATCGTGAGCTCCAATTAGTACCGCACGGTGTGTGTAGATACTGAGTTGACTAATCTGTCTATAGCTACCATTCTTTCTTCATCATATGTTAACCAAGTTGAAGGAACTGACCTTTCATTCGATGCAGCCGCGGGGGGAAGCTCTAAAGCTCTGAGAACAGTGGCTACTTTCTCGAGATCAAAGAAATCGTTTGGCAATGAAGGTGTGGTTGGAAAACGAATGGCACCACTAGATGAAATGGCATCATCGGCACCCGCTTTTCGCATTCTCAAGGATCTTGTGAGAAGCTGGGACAAAACAGCTTCGCAAGAAGCAAGCCCTGAAGCTGCCGCTATCGCGCGTAGCCTTTTAGATCACTTGAATCGCTGGACTCGATCAGAATCTTCAATATTGTACGATCCTGCACTAGCCAGGTTCTTGGGCTGGTTAGTCAAGAAGGTGTTTCGGCAATTGATCGGGGAACTCAGGAATCTGGGGGCCTCCGTAGTATATGCATCGTCCTCTAGACTCTTACTGGCCACTCCGAAGACTCAAACAATTGACGGACTGCGGTACGCAGGGTTCCTCGAGAAGACTGTGAAGGAAAAGCCTCTGTTTCGTCACTTAAGGTTTCATCCTGTAATTGGGGTATACGCTGGTCTGTTGTTTGTGGATCGTTTCAATTATGGTGCACTGCCTGCACCAGAAGAGTCTCTAATCCTGAATGGAGACTTTGCAGAGGCACAAGCGTTAAGTTCAAACAGGCGACGAGTAAACGCTAGTCAGGATATTCCATTGGTGCGAATGGAATGGGATTTCCCGCGTTATCTTCCCCTACCCATCGCAGTATTGTGGACACAGGTCGTAGAAGAGTTCATTCGACGGCCAATGGTGCAGAGACTGCGAACAGAAGAGATGGAGGCTAGCATGGAACTGGACTGCTCAGAACAAAGTGAGCACGACGAACCGAAATCGAAGAAGCGCTGCTTGAGACCGAGGGGAGATGGATTTGCTGAAGAAGTGAAGTCGCTGGTTAGAAGCCTAACCACTCAACTCCTACAGAAGGTACATGAAATGCGAGAAAAGTCTCCATCCTTGACTTTTCCTCGTGTCCCGTCGGCCCTCACAACTGTGACAGCCAGGAACCGAAATCCCGCGCTAGAATTTGTTCGATCTTTGTGTCACGTCCTTTCGATGGATTCGACATCAACTGAGGAAGTTGCGGACATGCGTCGAAATCTTTTGCAAATGCTTGGTGTTCGGGAATTCGCAACGGAAGCTCAGTTTTTCGATCCTGCGCTTCCAGTGCTGCTTCAAGACGTGATATTTGCCTATTGCAATGCAGTTGTCAACTTGGACGTTGCCAGGGACTCCAGATTGTGGTCGCGTGACCATGGGGAAGAATCACAGGACGAGTCTGGGCATCACAAGAAGCTGCCTTGGGCGTGCGAGTACTGCGGGAATTCCTACGATGTCAGGCAAATCGAACTGGACCTGACGAGAATTGCCCAGAAGGTTTACACGTCGTACCAGGTTCAGGATTTAATATGTAGGAAGTGTCAGATGGTGAAAAGAGAGAACATGACATCTCACTGTTCTTGCAGTGGGAGCCCATTCGAATTGATGACGGATAGCTGCTGGGTGAGGAAGCATCTGCAAGCTCTTCGGAGTGTAGCTGAGTTTCATGGGTTTGAGTATTTGACAGAGACCGTTTCATGGATGTGCGATTCACTTGATTAGGCTCAATCTGCACGGATTTTGAGACACTGCAGGCGAGTCCGATGGCAAAGACCTACCGTGTTAACGTTTCTCAGTATGGTTTTGTGGAAGATCTGAATATAACTACTGGAGCTACTTTTTAACCTTCCAAGGCGTGGTGCTCGTATCAGGCTGAGTGGCTTCTATTTGACCTAATATCTACTCCTGTGTGGATTCCATGAGAAACGCCATTGTATCGCAGAGGGCACGTGCTGAGACTCGATGCGAGTGTTGAAGTGTCGCAACCATTCCACTGAACAAGAAAACAGCGCGAAATGGAGGAGGGAAAGGTTTCAGTCGAAGACTACGCCCAAAGCAGAGGTTGGTACCTTTGGTACCGTCAGTAGTACGACCGGACGTGTAGTTCGGGTCAAGATTTTGCCGTTTGGAATGAATACAACACCTAATACAAGTCGAAGATCTACGAACAGAAAGAAATGATGCAAAATTCCCCACCAGGGACACGCAACAAGAAGTCTCGTATCTTCAATAGACGTTTGAGGCTCTTTCTGTGTTGTATTATATGCTTTTGGCGCAAGTCACTTTTTTTCGACGACCTGGTTGAGCCTTCTTCTGCGACAAGCTCTCTTTCCTCAGCAAAGCTAAAACCTCTGAGGGCCACTGTTGAATTAAGCTGCCAACATCCATGTCCTTCGTTTCGCTCAATGTAGATAGTTCTTGGCGTCTGGTTCGACTCGCAAATGGGCACCTCAACATTTTGTGCTCTACTGTTCTCTATGTGTTAGTGCTAGAAATACATCTCCCTCTCTTCTACGAACATGCATACATTAATTCTTCGTAGCGCGGGGGTTTGCTAAGAAACCGAACAACCTATAATTCTTACTCCTATACCGTAGCCACGAACTGCAAACCAGTAGCCAGGCTACACTCACTGGGCTACATATGATATGAAGAAAGTATTTGGTCCCGTAGGTGTCTTCAAACGCTGAAGCGTTCCGTTTCCGACGACTATCGCCTTCTTCTCTGCACCTTTTCATTCACCCTCTACAGATCGTCGGTTAAGGAGCACACCATGACAAGGCGCTTCGCATGTACCACTTGGCCGCCATAGAAACCACTGACGACGTCCTTTCGCCCAATCCTCATATCATCTGTGAGATCAGACAAAAGATCCGGCGCGTAGCTTGCATCATCATCCAACCCAAGCGTATTCATCCGAGAAAACCTTGAAAAGCTCCCTGTCCAAAGGCTACTTTGGAGCTCTTCCTTCGAGGGAAGAAATTCAGGGAAATTGCGGTTGGATCTTCTTCTGACAACAAGCTCGTGACCGAATGCATACGTGCAGTTGGACGGGGGTCCTTTCACGACTTTCCACCCAGGTCTGCGACTGGCAAGCTGACCGATTGCCTGGACGAGTTTAACGACCTTAGATGAGTTCATTCATCACTCAAAGCTCTTGAAACGCTACGGAGCTGCAATAGTCGTTTTGGCCTTCGATGAATATGGGCAGGTGGCAACCCGGGATGACAAATTCAGAATATGCTCAAGGGCATACAAGATCCTTGTGGAAGATGTGTAGTGTAATCCCAATGATATCATCTCCGATCTCAACATTCTCACAATTGCTACTGGTATACAGGAACACAACAACTATGCCAACGACTTTTTCGAGGTTACAAGAATTATGAATGACACCTTACCCCACGGCCACATCTCTGGAGGAGTTTCAAACATATCTTTCTCTTTCAGATAAAACAACGCACTGCGTGAAGCTATGCATTCTGCATTCCTGTTTCACGGAATCCCAAACGGATTGGATGTGTGTATTGTCAACGTGGGCTTCATCCCAGGATATTCCGATATTCCAGAAAATCTACTGAGCCTAATCGAAGATTCCCTGCTGAACCGGAAGGCAGAGACCACTAAGAACCTTCTCGAGGTTTCGCTCACTATGAAAAAGATCTCCCTATGAGGCAATGATGCAGACAGAAACAAAAGGCGTGAACATCCGGTCAGTGAATGACTGTTTCATGATTGGTGAAGAAGATCGATCTGTTCGTCAACAGAGACATAGAAAAGGCTCGGGATGCAGCGGATAAGCCATGACGTGCTATTGAGGGGCGTTTTATGGCTGGACTGAACGTTGTAGGTGATCTTTTTGGTGCTGGGAAGTTGTTTCTTCCACAAGTCATCAAGTCTGCTCATATTATGAAGAAACCTGTTGCTGTTCTGATGCCCTACATGGGAGCAGAAAAAGAGGCCCGAGAGAGGGAGCTTTCATAGTAAATGTACCGTCCTGTAAACTAAGAAACCGAAGTGGGAATGAATACGTCTTGAAGTCACACGAAGTTTACCACCATTTCCTGACGTGTACGATTCCAGTTAATCAAAGTTTCGAATCGTTTCCAATAAACTGTTAAGGTGGTGCTGAGAAGCCTCCTTCAAAACCTTTTGCGCCTTATGACCATCCTCGCCCCCGACCAGCTGCTCCTCTAATTGGTGACTCCTAAGCTCTGCACGAAGAAGTTCAAGCTTGCAGTGCATTCTCGAGTCCTTTTCATCCACCTCATCATGAACTGCATGGCTTCTTGAAAGTGCTTGTGACAAATGTAGAGAAGATCTTGAGACCTGTGCCAAGTAGCCCTCCATGTTCTTGAGGCTAACCGAGTCCGCAGACCGTCGCTTCTTCCTCTGTGGTTCTACATCATTCTCGCTATTCTCACAGCCATTGACACCAGTATCATATCCAACACCTTTCGCCATCACCCTTGTGACCAATCGTAAAAGATTTGTATTTTCATCTGGAGTTCCACATCTGCACACTCGAAACAAGATAACACAGCGTGCAGATGAACTCATAAAAGCCCCATTCGGTAGTCGTGGTAGAAAGACACAGAAACGGTCCGGATCGTTCTGCCCAGAGGCAGACCAATTCTGGTAATACACAGTGAAGTCCTTCTTCGAGTCCCGATAGTGCGTTTTCAACAATGCAGCTGACCTGTGCGCCAAAGGACATCGATAACAATCAACGCCATCCGAGTCACCACGAAAGTCCTCTCTCGTTAGAACGGCTGGATTGTTGAATCGATTTTCAACTGTAACCCAAAAAGAGTCCCGGACTACTCCACTGTCTAGTTGTGCGCGAGTTAATTCAAGTCCCACGGCGTTTGTCATCGCTGCTCTTGCCTGATTGTCATCACGCAGTATGACACAAAGTCGGGCAAACTCAGATAGAGAAAACGATGGTATACTTCTTCCAGGGCTATCTAGAAGAGGGTCTGGGTTCTGGTTTTCAGATTCTTCTATCGGAACCGGTGTGCCGACATCATTTTCATTGAATTTGGCGGCCATGCTTACATCTCTTCTCCATCTAGCGCCTTCTATCACAGGTAACTGTAAAATCAAATCACGAGTATCGGGACATGTATCCCAAGATTGATTGGTGTTCCAGAAGGAATTGAATTCTTCCATGATTGAAAGATCACGCCAACATTCCGCAAGTACCGCATCATTGAGCTTCTTGATGTGGAAATGAAAAATCATTCTGGCTATTAGTTCCTTTTTTGTGCCTCGTTTTACCAATCCCAGTTTTCCAGCAAACTTCTGAAGCTGATCCTTCGTTTTCGTCTTTAGCAAAAACGTGAACAATGCATCCAATTCGTTCGTTTCTCTGCTGGGTTCTGGAAATTGCGTGGAAGGTGCAGATACATCCACATCAGAGTTTGCTGATGTATTGGCACTTTGTTCCTTTTCCTTCGCATTCGAAGACTTGGCACGTCTCCCTTGTTCGAAGTCAAGAACTGATTTAACTGATGGTTCTGGCAAAGCTTCAGTAACCGTGGGAAGTCTTGAATTTGGGGACACTGTCTTCGATAACTATTGGACGTCGGTGTTGCGGCAGTGTGGATTCATAGGGGCAGAAGAGTTTGTGCCCCTCGAAAAGCGCCTTGAACGAGCGGCTATGCGCTCCGGTGTTGGTCGAAGGCTCATGGGCGGCATCGCTGGGCGCGGTGGATGGTTAGCAACAACAAAAGCGTTGAGAAAGGATATTATGCAGGGTTCGTGTAGTTGGGCGTGATGTGTGGTGCATGCATATGGAGAGTATAGAATGTGCATCTAGCATACTTCCTGACTTATTTGTTTTTGGAGAGCAGAAGCACGAATCTTGTCAGTTCAAATTTGAACGCACGGCTTACGGGATACAAAGTTGTGAAGCAGTTCTTGGGATCCCTCAGATGTTTTTATTGTCGGAGAGCGAACTACTGCCGTACAAGTGTCAAAACTCTGGTACGCTGGTACGCCAGAACGCTTGTTTGGAACGGCCTTCACCCGCGATAGTGCCCCTGGACTACAGTGCGAGCCCCACAAAGTTGAACAACACGAGAAACAACGACGAGCAAAGTAGCAAGCAAGTTTTCTTTTACTTCGAAATCTGGACTTCATCATGTTCAATGACTACAGTTTCACATGTTCCACTACGATAAAGAAACCTCATCACCTGTGCAGACGTAGTCCAACACTTATTCAAGTTGAACACAAAGACATATAATTGCAGTTTTGTCCCTTATCTTCTTGAAAGACACACAACCAAAGCACTCATAAAAATAATAAAAAATAACAGTCACCAAACGCCTTGACTGCTGAATAATCAGTCATTTTACACAAAACGCTTTGCCGCTCTCGCTTCCACTTCATGGCAGATCTCAGCTTCTCGTCGCGTGCCGCTTTGCCGCATTTGACTTCACAATTGCTCTGTGCACCGAAAGAGGTCGTGGCACTTGGTATCCGTCACCATATCAAGTGACCCAGCGAACTGCAGCCAAATGATCAAACTCTAACCCTGCGAACCTCCGCTTCTCTTTCTCTACAGCAACTACCCGCGCTTCTTCCGCCCCTTTTATGTCCTTCACATTTTTCTGCCGCTTTTTTCTTAAGTCCTGCAATTTCAACGAGCCCTATGCTGCATCAAATGTAACTACAGAATCATATAAAGTGTCAAGAAAACCGAAGGAATGAACATGCAAATCGTTAATAACATCTCCAATTGATCGATCGTTCTCCTTATCCATCATATCTACCATTTCTTCCACACTCGCAAGGCGATAGGGTTCCTCCAAACTATAAGGGCGAGCTTTGTAGAAGAAGCGACAGTCATGGAACGGATATATTCCGAATTTGGAGAACCAAGAGTTGATGTTGGAACTAGTTGCACTGAGATTATATGCCTTTTGAATGATTTGGGACACATCAAACTCGTTCCTGGGCTTTCGTGCCCTGCGTCGAGATCGGTAGACCTTCTCCAAAAGAGAACGATAGTCATATTACAGCGACCGAAATATGGCTACGTCAAGAGGCTGCGTTGTGCCACTGGTGTGAGCTGGGAGAGAATAGGCTATGACGTTTGATTTGGCGAGCATTTCCAAGATTTGAATGTCTAGGTGACTATGATACCCGCCATAGATCAGAACAATCTTACTAGTGCTTCTCTTCTCTTCTCTTTGCTTCAGAAACTGTTCAGCTTACTTCATAAAGTTTGCACGGTCAACTGAGGCGATGTCTTTTCGTGGGGCACATGTGTGGCAACAAATCGCTTATACATTCACTGCTCCTTTCGTTTCCTCCGCTTGTAGGTATTCTGCGTACAAGAATTCGCGTTCCTTGGAAGACAAACATTGGAGGGCCGAGTTCACCGTTTGCGAACATGGCGGCTAGAAGGGTGATTTGATTAACATTCTCAAAGCTTGGATTCGGCAACATTGGTATAACTCTTTTCCGAGCCAGAACTTTCTTCTGGTTTCCATACTTCCACTCAGTGCTCGGCGAAAATCCAGTTTCGTCTACGCTCGCAATGTGAGAAGGGAGAATTTTGTGGAACTCAATTAGTTTCTTCAATTTGCTCATGTGGGCAACCAGTACTTTTGCATTCGTGGCTTCAAATCGCTTAGCGTTCTGTCGAGACGGCTTGCAAAATATGATTCTATCGCTATGAAGGGCTTCAAAGAGCTCACAAAAGCGCCTTCCGGGCCTGCCGTTGCGAAACCAGAGAGATTCTTTGCGCCAAGGAGGAAATTTCTTCACGCGCATCTCTACGGTATCCCTCAAATCCTGCCGGGACAGGTGACGACCACGGTTGGCGTGCCCCAGGAGACTATCGACGACGTGTCTCTCCTCGGATGCTGTTAGGCATGTCCTAGAAGCCTTTTTCTGCTGTGTTTCTTTCCATTGTTGGTGGTAGTGATAATGTAGTGCTGATGGGGACACGTGAACTTCCTCTTCGGCTTTGCGGAAGGAATAACGTGCATCAATCAATTCGATTCTGCGTGAGATGTAGTGCTCAATTTGGTTGCTACCGAGCACATAGAACTGGTTTCGGCACACTGGGGCCATGATGGATGGAATGTTGTGGACGGGATACATCCAGCAACGCTGGTGGTGATGAATACGAACGGGACTTTGATGTTCTATTCTAGGATGCGACTGATAATGAATTTGTTGGGATATTGAGATTACGTCAAGCACTTCTCAATGATTGGATTAATGAAAGGGAATGGCCTTCGCTCTTGAATTGCGCTTGTTGAAGAAGAGGTTACTGTTTGTTGCTACGACACTTATACCTAGTACAACCTACACTGCCATCTGATTTCTTGCTTGGAGTCTGAAGCCGAGTTAACTACGACCTACAGCTTCAATGTTCCTACGCTAGTTGTGATAAAGCGAATCTTTTGGGAGATTGAGATTAGAAAAGCTCTTTTCTCTGACTGGGTTAACGAAAGTGAATGGCCTTGGCTCCTGAATTAGAGTTGACCGTTGCGGTCATGGAATGCAGAGATTTGTGCTTCGGAGATTGCGCGCAAAGGTCCTGTTCTTTCCATTATCGCGCTTGCTAAAGAAGAGTTTACCCTTTTTTTCTACCGCTCTTGTACCTTGTAGACCCTACCCTGCCATCTGCTTCCATGCTTGAAGTCTGAAACCGGGCTCACTACGAGCTATGGCTTCAATTGTTCTTGGCTTGTGACGATAATGCCCAGTCTGTGGGACTTTTTGTTGATTTCTCCATATTTGTTTGTAAAATCACGTTGTATTGAACGTGAGGCACCTTTCCAAAACTTAAGGTACACCAACAGTACGAGGGTGGAGTATGAAGAGTGGTGGGAATAGTAAGCATCGTGTGCAAGTGCAGTGGCAGCTGGACTGGAGGGAATCGAACTCTGTACCCCAAAAATATCTGGGCCCATAACCTGTCATAGTTAAAAGGACTAGGCCACATGTCCAGTGTGAACTGATGATAGTCGTAGCTGGTGAACGTATATCAACCACCACAGTACCAACGATAAATCTAAAGATTTATCTTTAATCTCCGTCCATATTTCTTGGAATTCAAGGCCCGCTGGATTTAACTCACCCCAATACAATGAATGTTTGTCTCTTTTTTCTCGGTGATAAGCATAGCCCTCTCTCTCTCTTGGGTTTAAAGATCTGTTGGAGGCCACACGTTTGCACTGTGAGCCTTGCAGCATTTAAACTAACGTTTGTTTTCTTCTGTATCGTATCGCAATCGGTAATGGTTGGCTTGGTTCTTAAGCACAATGCTGTAGCGAGGTTGGATTTCACTCCCTGGCCATGAAAATGAGATGTGGAAACTTTCCTCGCCCTTCAGGAAATTTCCTTGCTTTGAGCTGGTTCTCTACGTTTCGAATCACGAGCGAAAACTTAGTCAATTGTAGTACACTTGTACTACTATTTAATCCTATTAACATTGCATACACCTTGTTAAAAGACATAACTCAATGAATATGTATGAATCCCTCTTCTAATCGTAGAAGTCGACAGATTAGACATAAGATTAACTTCACATACTTTGTGCACTCGAATTCTAGCCATCTCGCACTCCAAGCAGCCATGTAGTACACAATCTACGCCATTAACTCGACGCGGTAAGTTTGCATCGATTATTTGATGTTTTGCTACATCTCAAAGGCGTCCTTTGTTGACAGAGCATTGCCCATGACTACCTCGGCGACCGAAGTTGTACTACAGTGGATCTAATGCACCTTACGAGTACCATTCTCACCCAATCTCAAATACAAAAGGTTGTTTGCATTTTCCGTCTACTTTGCACGCACTCCACCAACAATAACTCTACAATGACGTATGTATCACTTTCATAGAACGTTTGTATCGAATTTACTAACAAATTTTATTCTCTTAAGCAGAAAAAACCGGTACTCTCTGCTTCTTGAATCGAATCCTATGGTTGATCCCCTTTTACAAATTATTACCGATCTTAGCGAAGATTACTCGGAGGATCTGCATATCAAGATTTCAAATGCAATACTGCGTTTTTATGGGTGAACGCACTACCATTGGAGGTAGAACATTCAGTATATGAATCTATCGAGAAAGCACTATCCTTCTCTTATCAATGGTTTTCAGACTATCCACTTACAACTTTGTAGATTTTGGCAATTGTGCAGAACTATCAGAATCACATGAACACTAACATTATGAAACACATTTGACGTGTTACAGCAGATCGAACATCACACAGAATAACGATCTTTGTGCACTCAATATACGTCGAAAATGGAAGAATTATTCGTAACGTGCTGCTTGATGTCGATGAGAATATGAGCTTCACTGTTTACATCGGTTCTTTTCTGGTATTCTACAACGACATGACCTACAACATATTCGCGGAACACTTCGTTTCTTTAGTTGAGGAATACATCAAGCTGGATAACTTCTCTTGCGTCAGCGCTAACTCTTTCGTTTGCAATGAATTCATACAAATGTTGTGATCGAGACATAACATTGCCAGATACTGTTACCAGAAGGCATCATCAGCTGTGCGTCATTTGCTTCTGAAAAATCTCTCTATTACTACTACAAGAGTATTTAATGGACTGGTGCCTACTCATTTGCGAAAAATCTATCTTTATGGCGTCTGGAACTTTTCTATAAGGTCTCCACATACTTGAGGTCACTTCTACTGCATGGAGCATATTATTCTACATTCGGTACGTTGAATGGATCTCTTCTTCTCTGTAGTCATTCATAGTACTATGCAAACAACTTTCCGGACTTCTACAGATTGCTGGTACGTCGAGCAAAGAAAAGAAATGAAGTGCAAGGAAGGGCGGCCAATCCACTTATACCTTTTGTTTCATTTGACAGTTTCACTTCTCTTTCAGTGAGAGCGCTACCGGAAACTTTGATTGCACTGGATATGGTTTTAAAGGGTTGGTAAACTCGGTTTTCATGTTTAAGTTCATGTTCCGTTTGCACCGAGGTTTGATTTGCGATTGATACAGAGACCATAACTGCTCCGGAAGAGAATGAAGTCACCTTCTTCGTATTCTGATCTTTGTTATCAGTAAAAGCTTGAACAGATTTTGCTCCATCTCAAGGAATAAAACCACAGCAATCTCTTCATTGTAATGGCCAGATAGCTCGTTCGAGAATTTGTTCTGCAATTCAGTCGCGATCTTCTTGTTTCGTTATTCTCTTCGAGGTGACTATACTCTCGTAGTATTCATCGTCACTATATGAACCTTCTGCAGTATTATGGTCCTCCTCAATTCTTGAAGCTTTTATATATCCTTATTCAATCGCTTGGACGTCAAGCGAAACAAACAGAACCGAAAAAACGACGATACACAAGCTCTATATTGCATTTTTGTTTCTGTTTCTTTCGATTCCTCTTTGCGTTCCATGTGTGGTTTTTTTATTCTGCTACGAGCGAGCGGTAGAGACCTTAACTGAATCTCGATATATAAATTGAACAATTGTCTAGCACATCATTGAAACACTGGAGACACCTCACTCTGTTCTATAACGAAGAGTTCATATACGGCAAAACTCAGTTCTCAAACAATATGAAACATCATTTACAAGTAGGAAATACCATTCGTAATCTCCTGAAATGACCGGTTGTGGGAAGTCAAAACCTTTTCAATAACAATCAACGGCGAAAGCAGATGTAATTACAATCAAGTGTTCTAGTCCCCTCTCATCACTAAGGATACCAACAGTACGAAACCCATTGCTCCCATGTAGCCTTCGCGGGAGGTTTTGTCCGAAGCATTATTGGAATCCTTCCTTCGCTGCGTTGCATTTGCCCCTTGGTGCTTTTGGTGCAGTTTGTTCTTGTTTCAGGCTCTCGACTCTTCCTTAACTTTTTCGGTTTCGGACTTGATTTGCTTTTTCGGGGCCTTGGCGGTAGATTTCTGAAGTCGGAGCGAGAAAAAGATTTTGAGTATGAGGCTTTTAAAACAAAAAGAGGTTGCTTATGAGGGAACAGCTGAGCGCGGTTGAGAGAACGTCGATCGAGCTCCCTTTATGCGGTCGGGGGAGAGGAATGAGACCGACGCCAAAGCTTTTCCAGGAAGCGAGCAACACGAACTTGCAACCCCAAACACGTACCTTTTGTGCTAACTGAGGTTTACAATACCCAGCTCAACATCAAAGCATTTCTAAAGCCAAAGAAGTAGAAACGAGGTCACCTAGTCCATGATCCAGTTCATCTAAGTCCATATCGTCTTCCGCATCTTCCACTTCCTCACATGAGATGCTTTCATCATCAATAAATCTAGAATAGACCTGCCCATTAGACCTTCCGGCTATCGTCTCACGTGCTATACCAAAACGCAGATCTGTATATGTTTCTCTACTCAACTTCCTCACTGTCATGTTATGGGAGGCAAAGAGTAATTTATTGTGCGTACAGAACACCAGTTTCGATACCTTCTACTCATGTTAACGGTCTCGAACGGAGGTTCTTATGCGATATTGAAGGCTGAAACTTCGCTATACACTGGAAGAAGACGGACTAGAGCACAAGATTCTGAGAGCAAATTCTCTAAGTAAGCGAGAGACGTCGTACTCCGTCCAGAAAAACACCGGTGACCTGCTATACATCATCAAAGAATGCCTAGAAATAGGATCTTGTGTTTGTGAACGCCGAGACAACCTTGCGCCAATAAATCACATAAGCGCTGTACTGCCGCGTTCTCACCAACATTGCTGGACAACTTCTCAGTGTCTGGAAAACATTCTGAACGCACAAAAGACAAATATGTTGAATGATATGCGGCCGGGACTCACTCAGGTTCTCTTTAGGGCTTCTGATGTCAAGCAAGTACGCGACACGATGCAATGGCGTCACGAGTGGTATTTTTCCGCCTTCGCCTTTTAGTCGCTCTTCAAAAACTCGGATCACGTCGTCCCTTCTTTCTGAATTGTAGAAAGGCGTCAAGGGCAGCTGCTTAAGTTTCTCGAAGAGCTGCATAGTAGCCAGATACACCTCGGAGAGTAAGGACAACTCATCGTCAAATATTCGCAAATACTGTCGGACAAGACGCAGTATATGATATATGTCAAGGAGCTTTTCATAGAGAGATTCGTTGCGCACGGTTTGTTTGAATACTACCCTACTTTTTCAGTTATGACCACCATAAATACTTGTGGTAAAATCCGAATAGTCGAGTAGATCGAGGAGAACCGGCTTGCTTCTCAAAAACGTAGCAACCATGCTTTTTGATGACGCAAATCGGGTTGCAGCCATCCAGCAGGGAAGAATTTCAGTTCCAGGTAGCTGAACTCTCCCGTATCTGTCTAGATGGGAAGCAGACCGTCCAGAATCACGGAAGTTGTATTCTGTCTTCAGCTCCTTGAACTTCGAATACAGTTTCGGATGGTTTCTACGGTATGCAATCACTGCGGTCACCATTGAAAGAACCTTTTTGATCCACAACAGCTGCCCAATATCTTGCATTAACACATTCGCCATGTGCGGCTGGTCCTGCATGGGAAGCATATGACTTTGTCTTTCTACAAGAAGTTCCTTGGCTTTGATGCAGGAAGAAGGGTTGTCAATTACAATAGCACATATTAGTATCATCTCTCCGAATTCCGACCTAGATTCTTCGCAAAGTCTTGCATAGAGTCCGGCGTCAACCCTCCTTGATCCGGTGTACATTGATCCTAAGAAAAAGTTCTCACGTACCTTTTGAGTACCGGTCAGGGACAGCAAAACATTGACCACTAATGCTCCGTTTCTGTCCGTTCAGCCATCAAATATCAACGTACAAAAGGTCTCTTTCAGGGAGCTCGAAATAGATCCTTTCACCCGAGTATGCATAGACTCATAGTATCTTTTCACATTTTTTCTCCACATTCCCTCTGGTGTAGGAAGTTGTAGACCCGTTGAATGGTTTGCGAGTTTAATGAGCTGATAGGACTCATTGGAGCCTTCAACTCTGCTCAGTAAAGAAAATAGCAGCATGTATTTCACCATAAACTTTGTCAGTAGCTCATTGAACTTCGTTCGATGCTCGTACGAATCAATACTTCGATCTTCTTTTGCAACGGTACTCCGCACGAGAGATGTTTGCGGGCCAAGGCTGGATTCAGCATTGGATCTTTGAGACATCAGAATGTCTGCACCAGAGATAGTTGTGTGTCTTCGGTTCTTAGATATTGATGGCGTGACTGGAAAAGAAAAATGATCGCATCTACCACCTTTCAAATTCGCTCTGTAATAGGCGGCAAGGTGTTTGTCTTGAAGCACTCGCTTACGATTGGCTGCAGATGTTGTGCCGCACCGCAACAAATGTTGTCCTAGCTTGGTTGTATTTGGTATTTTAGCTTGAGCATACCACTAACAGCCTTTGCAAGTTAGTTAAATACGATTTATATTATTACCATCATTCTTGGTAAGCTCACGCATTTCAAAAATATCGGTCATCCACCATTTCTTCGTTTTTGTTTTCAATCCACTGTCTGATCCAGTAACTACGTGAATTTCTTCTGTGTGTGTGTTTGAATCAGAAAGGTTGTTGAGAGACATCTTGTGGACAAATCACAGAGATAGTATTGGAATCTAGAACAAAACCGACGCGACGAAAGCACGAAGATCTGGGAAGGTTAGTTTGTATTCGGTATGGGGATGGAATTCGTTTTCGATTGGAGAAAAGGAAGCAAGACAGTTGCACGAAGTGGTAGACTTCGGTGCTATGGCTAGCGTGGCAGCTTGCAGTCTCGTCTTTTCTGAGCTCGTTTTTGCGCTCTTCAGTGCGCCATTGGAGCGTAAAAGGTGTATAATTGTAGTTTATACAAATTTTGAAGTTAGGAAGCAGTTTTACATATACAGCAATGGTTGCCGGCTCTTGTAGCTTTAAGTTTACAAGAACGAATGACTATGAATATGCATTGTAAACCGTAGAAACAGAGAGTTTCCAAAATTTTTGGGAAGATGACACAGACTGTAGCACCTGAGGAAACTTTCCAAGCCAGAACGTCACGTGGCAAGGGCAGAGGAAAGTTTCCATTTCTGATTTTCGTGGCTCCCTGGCTGCTTCTCTGACGTTGCAGGGAGGGCAGATCAAGAATGTCATTTATTTATTGCCTCCAGTTGGAACGAGGGGACTGTATTCCACGTTCCAACTAGTGGACAGCGTAGCTCCATCCACACTGTCCCTCACGATCATGTCATTCAACGCAGATTGAGACTCCTACGAGTAGTAACGACCGTTAAAAAACCTATACCACAGCAAAACTTATAGGAAAAATCTGGTGTCTAGGAAAAGGTATGGCACTCTTACTACATATAATACTTATCACAATTAAACCAGTATATATATTTTGAGAACAGAGTTGATAGAAATGAAGTAAGGTTAGTGATACATTAATGCAGTCAGATAATACTTACAAGGTTATGATGTTGTTAAATTAAGCCACAAAACAAGGCCAGTTTTTTAAGCGTGTCAAAGGCCACACGATTAGTGAAGATGTGGGCAGCTTGCAGGTCAGTACATATTGATTTCAAGTCGATTACCTCAGTCTGGAGCAACTCTTTTATGTGGTAGTATTTGAGATCAATATGTTTGTTTCTTTCCGAGACCTTTGGATTCTTCAAGATTTAAATAGAAGTCGAACTGTCCGTTACTATTGAGATGGGGTACATTTGAGGTTTACTCTCCAGGACTGTTTCGTTGCGTAATTCCCAGTAGATTCTACGAAACCAAGTAACCATGTTTCTAAAATATGATAGTGCAATATAGTTTGCCTTTCCACACGACAATGCAACACGGGTTGCTTTTTGGTCGTCCAAATCACAGGTGCTTTGTTCATCTTTATTAGTAATCCAGTCGTAGGCTTTCTCGTCTCGCGGCGACCAGCTCAATCTGCGTCACAGAACGCTTCCATTAGTGCTGTGTTAATAGTAGGAAAAAACAAGCCAAGACCACTTGTACCCTTTAAGTAACTCAGTACTCTTTTCGCTAGCCCAACATGCTTCATTAATAGATTCCCTATGAAAAGTAATTCTGGGCCAGATAGGTACTGTAAAGGGCCAATAAATGCTCGAAAACTGACTGTGAGTACCGAAACATGGCCACGCGATGGCCTTGTTGCACGAACTAATTTTTTAGAGTTTTTTAATTGGGACAGAAAATGTCCGTTGGGAGGTCAACCGATTTCAAACGGCCAGGAAGCTGCCGTTATTGTGCTGTGAATTAAGCGCTCTCAATCACTAGATCCATCGCTACTGCATATCTCACGCACCGCCATGCGCTCATCTTCACCACGCTCACAGCGCCATCGCAATCTGCCGGGCGCGTCTGCAACGCACGTCGTCACGCTTCGTGCGCGACAAAGCGCGCCTCCGCTAGGCATTCACCCCCGCCCCGGCTCTAAAAGCCCGTCTCACAAAACCCCTCGTGCAATACTCGTCTCAAAAACCGCGCTTCATCTACTTGCGATCATGCGCCACGGACCACGCATCACATTCGTATATTCTGCCGCTCTCGCGCCGCGCTCAACACACAGAGCAAATCACGGAAAGTGGCGCACTGGTACCGAGAGACCTTGATATTGTCATGTCGCATTCTACTGCTGACGTCGACTGGCTGGTTGCCGCTGCGTGGCTGGCAAAGCATAGGGGGTCGTTTACGTTGATCTTCAAGCCTGCTGGCCAGTCCTGGGCCGTTCTTTGCTTTCTGGCGTTGTAAGGAGAGCTGCATAGGATTGTTAATCTGCATGCTGTCGACCCGATTCGAATGAGACTGGTCGGTATCATGGAAGCCATGCACTCCGATCGACTTGGTATGGCGATTGGCCGCAGTACGGTCAAGGAGTTGAATTGTATGACTAATACCTCGGTCGTCAAGGCGAGAAATTACGCGTTGTTGTGGAGCCTTACCAACTCTGGTAAGGATGTACGGGCCAAGCACACATAGAGAACAAACAATTTGGAGAAAGAGGTATGTATTTATGCTATGTTATGAGTGTAGTGCATAGTGCAACGGAAGCACAATGGCACCATTTCAGAAGGGCAAAGGCGAAACAGATGCGCTGGTTGCCGTCGGCGTCAGCGTTGGCTCGCACTATGCCAGTGGAAGGTAATACGGGACAACATGATGCAGTGCTTACAACGGAGGAATGCAGCACATCGAAGGTTTCTCAGAGCCTGTGCGGTACGTAGAGCGAAGAACGGTGAAAAGATTGAACGGGCAAGCGCTTTCGATATTAACGAAATTGAGAGTGAACTTGATGAACTGCTAAAGATTTATGACTGGTTTGCCGAAGCTATCTGACCGCCGGAGTCTTCTTCATTAGATATTTGTGCCTGTCTAGTTTCTTTTCCACTTCGTAAGACCATGGAATTTTGAGGTAACTTATGCACCGGTTTCAAATAGTGGATGCAGTTTTTTAGAACTTTCGTTTCAACTCTAATTTCGTACACATACTGCTTGATTTCATCATCCGGATCACGATCAGTGACTTCTAGATATTGTTCAGCTCGACTGGATTGACTTGTAACAGATCCTTCTAATTCGCTCACACCGTTTGAAATAAGCGATAGTTCAGAATCAGACGAGTATTGGCTACTACTTTTTGAACTCTCCGTGTTTGGTGCAGAACTCTGTGAACGTTTGGACCATGTATTGTCTTCTGATTGCTCATCAATGTCTAAATTGCTATGCTTATGAGCATATCGAGCTCTGCGTTTAGCCAAGCGACTTTTTCTCTCTATCTGAGACTCATTCAAAACCGCCTTTCTGTATCTACTTCTGTTCCTTTCATTTTCATTGGCACGTTTATTGCCTCTCTCTCTACATAACGCCTTCCGAATTGAGGCACTGAGACGACTCGCCGTTGGTTTTGCAACATTTCCCTGCTTCTCGGAAACAGTATGGACTAATTCGGGGTCAGCATCATTATTTCGATTGTTCGGTAAGACCGCATTTACAACAAGAACTTCAGCATTTCCTTGAAGCCACACTTTGTTCAGCGGAAATTGGACGCTTTGGGGCACCATGATCTCGACATAAGAACGCTTCTCTTCATTGGAGGCCATTTCGAAATTTGTTGCTAGTGTACTACACTCACCAAAGCGCTTCAGTTTTTCGAGGCCAAAAATCGCTGGTTCCACAGACGCGTTTTTCGGAAACGTTAACGATTTGAGATGACGAAGCTAGACGTGTGCGAGACCGATATGGTTCCTGCCACAAAATCTGTGACAGGAACCAAAACGTGTACAAGTTTTCGCCCTTTATTCATGTTCTTGTGGCAGGCAGGGCTTCAGCACAACGTTGGAGTGCAACGCTGCAACTTCACAAGTACCCATGATAACACATGTATCAGGAGTACGTCCAACTGAAGCAAGCATAACCGCCACCACTTCATTCATAATGAATCGCTTCTTCTGTTACTACCCGAGCCGCTTCTGTTCTCAATGCCAAGATCGCACAGTGCATTGAAATAGGAAATAGTCTATGGCAGGGACCCACTCTGCACTCGTTGCACACTATGAAGCGACACCAAGAACCCACTGCAACACACAGGGGGACTCCGAGCAAGACCAAAGATGGATGGAAACAAACAGTCCAGGTGTTTCGTTCATATTTACTGTAATACAGTTTGGTCATTGCGCGGTTGCAGTATTAAAAGAAATTCTTGCTTGATGTCCTTGCTTGATGTCCGTGGCACGGATAAAAACTCTACAGCCAAATCACTCAGTTCTGGAACAAGATCGTATCTGGTATCGTTGGTCACAGATGCACACGCTCTGCAGCAATCATCACAGCGCATCGTTGTCATGAATTACGATTTGATTAACGAATGACAGTCTCCTCCGAATTGGTAGTCGGACGAAACTACTAGGAACGTGCCCGCAGTGTCACTATGCGCCAAACCAACGCTTCTGAATGTGATACAGTTCTGGTCAGCTCTGCGATGATTGGCATGTATGTCTCACTTTCGCTCTTGCTGTTGCACGGAATGCTATACATCGTCGATCGTACAGATCAATGTACCGTTTGGCTAGCACAGATCATAGGTCATATGCGTTGTCAAGTAATGGCTGCGATGGGGCCGGTGGCATCTGTGGGAGCTATGCAACCGCTGAAACTCTCAAACGCACAGTGCTGCAAACCCGCGAAACAGAGTTTAATAATTTGAAGTCAGAGCTTGCACAGAAACCACTTTAACTTGTTACCCATCATGAGCTATCTAGATGTGAGCTTCTAGAACCATCGTGCGTGGATTGAACTGAGCACGGGAATGATACCTTATTCATGTTTTCATGAAGTGCTTCTGTAACAAGATGTTGGTAGGCCTCATTGGACCCAATTTTGATGGAGTGAAGTACTCATGCTGGGCATTATGGGCAGTGAAATCCGACAAAACTCAAGGACCTCCAAGGAAAAGCACCGCTGACATCAAAGAGCATAAATGTGCTGCAATTATGGTTCCCTATGAAATTTTTCTTTCAGGACAGCGAGAATTCAATGCGTAGCTGGGAACACTTCGCTGAGATCAGAAGCTTTTGTTATAATGAAGGGTTTTTCCACCTACAAAACGTCTTACAAGACAATCTCCAGATCCCCATAAGGTACTCCATGCAATGGTAACGTGTACGACAAAGGTTATTCTCCGTCCGTGGATGCGCTCAAGCATTGTGCGACCACGTTCTTCAGTCCTGTACACAGACACAGGGTTTTGCACCGTATTCACCAGTACGCATCTACTGCTACAGTTCCCTTTGCAGTGTCTACGACGTTGCAATTCTTGGCCTGCGAGCAGCTGGAACTGCGCTTCTACATCAACTACTCGTATCATACATCTACCTCAATACTACAACTGGCGTCATATTTATGATGATATCATTGTCTTCATTGCTGTGCAGAATCGTTTCATTTTTCAAAAGGCAAAAATGGAGATCTTGATCTTTGTCTGGGAAGCAAAGAAGAGGATCATAGGCACAACGCAGAAGCACTCAGACATGTGACTCACTTGTTCATTGCGCAAGTTCTGTTATCGTTCATTTCCATTATCGCTTGTTTTACTTTCCTCTACATATCTCACATGTGCGTCATATCTAATCACCCTTGTTACAGCATTATGAGATTGTGTGGTTTAAAATCGTTGGAGTTATTCCATTATTTATCATGGTTTCGTACATCCTTGCAGAATGGACTTTCTTCCAATCTTGGTTTCATTGCGATATGGATCAAGATAGTACCTCCCTTCAATGTCAAGGAAGCCAATAACTCTCTGAATACAGCTCGCATGCTCAGTCTTCTTCATTACGTGGCCCTTTTTATCTGTCTACACAAGGTCGAGCATGTGATCCTCTACCATGCTATGCTGCCATTTAACATCTGTGAACACAGCAGCTACTCTCAACCGTGAAAGTTGGAACACAACCTCGACAATTTTTTGAATAGAACCATAATACACGTGCCACACCTTGTTCAATGCTCCTGGATCAGATGTATCCTCCGACTGCGAAGATATTTCTGGAGAAAAATGAGCAGCGATGCAGTACCTTTGCCGTGCTTGTGCTTGTGTGGAAGAGAGTTGAGATCGCACATGGTGACAATCGATGCTTTCAATTACCAATTCGTCGGCACCTCTACTCAATGTTGCCCGTCTGAACTGCTTCAAGGATACTATGTTGGCAACATCTTTCTCATCTGGAAAGTTTTCTGCCAGAAAGTACCGTACTGCTCGCTTTTGCTCCTTGGTCAGCTTCTGGTACTTTGTCCCAGCTCCATGACCTTTTGCACCGGTGTGATATTCTGATACGCTCTCAGAACCACTGCTACGACTTAGAGCAGCCATTGGATATGAACTTGATTCCTCAAAAATGTCTGTGAATGGTCTTCCTCCGTTGGCCACTTTCAGAGCAAACAATTTGAAGTTTTTGTGAAAGATGTGTGACGGAATATTGGACGTCTGCTGAACTCGTCTGCCTATTTCCCCTAAAAGTCTTTCTACAAGAAACTGGGAAGTGATTGGGAGGGGACCGAATTCGTTGAGAAGCTCGGGCAAGTGCAGTATGGAATACGTGGTAGGAGTAAGACAATATGAATCATGCTTGTTTGCGCAAAAGAGCATCACGATTCTTGCATAGCATTCTTCCACCACGCGTTCGAGATCCTTAACGAACGTGTCATCACAATTGTAAGTGAAGCTTAGGTTCACCAAATGTTTTGTCTGATTCCAAAGGTTGATAATCTGTTTGTCTACTTTGAAACGATGAAAAAACGGAAGAAAATACAGTTCTGCATGGCGCTTCAGGTCTTTGGCTTTGTATCGAGACAGATTTTGAAGAGAAAGCGGAGCTCTTCCCCAAGAGCTTGGTATCCCATGGATACAGAGATCCAAGGATTTGTTTATCCTTTCCATAATGCTGACAGGTATGCAGTACCTTGGAGTTTGTTCGAGCTTGGTGTGTCTTGGGTGAATGCATGTAAGAAGTCTGAGAACTGGTTTACTCCATCCCAAGAAGACCAAGTGCATGACATCGTACGGAGAGGAGAAGACAGAATCCATCAGCAGGTTTGATAAGCAAGAGGGTCTTTTGATCCCTGACTCGTTAATCAGTCGTCGTTTTGAGCTCTCTTCGATGTTGCTGGAACTCAGATCTCTCCATATTCATCTAACACCTGACGCCAATCTCTTCCGTCCACATTCGTTTCTTATGATGTCACCGCTCCGGTATGAACTTCTTCTCGCTAGAGCTTGCTTCAGAAGCAATTTGTTTTCCGGTACAGCACAAAGGCACCGTGTTTCCTTCATGTACACTCTTTTCTTCATGCAAAATCGACAAAACAGTTTCGCTGTGTGACCAACGTAACCCAGAACTTTTGATACAGCTGGCCAATCTGCTGTGAAGTACAGAACAAAGCGTGCACACTTCTTATGTTTCCATCATGGCAGAGTGTCATTATTCCTTTCTCTAACTCGTTCAGGTCCAAAACTATGTCCGTCATGAAGGTATCAAAGTATTGCGGGTCATGCGTTGAAGAAATAACGCTGTGGGTTAAGCAGTTTGACGCTCGGCTTCTTTCGTGAAGGGTAAAGTTTAGAATGGTGGAGATGACTGGCCAGCACGAGATGGGTTCTCCCTTGCGGTTCTGAGAGCATTCTAATCCATCTGAGAACAGCGTGAGGAAAATGACAAGGTCGTTGCCGTGTGGCGTAAACTTTTCCAGAAGTGCACTGTGCTGTCTTTGAAACATTGAGCCATGATAATAATCATGCTCTTCAACTTCAGATCGACTGTGGGAAATTGATTTCTTTGCTCTGAGAAACCCTTCCATTATTGCACGAAAGGAATCAGGAGCACGGAAAAGCGCTTTCAGGGCTGATGATGGTTTCATGAACGAATATTTTTGAGGACTTTTCGCGAGAGAGCAATCGCAGCAGGGGCATTTGGGTACGGATTTCAGTCGTCCCGAACAAGCAACATGTCCTCTACGACACATTCTCACGAACGATTTCTCGACATGAGCCTTACGAAACGCATACGATATAAGGCTTCTGTAATAAAAGGGCGAGGATATCGGTGCCACTTTCATCAGTCTTTCAATGGCTCTCTGGGACACATTGGACACTTCTGCATTGTATATGAAACCAGCCAAACGTTCATATTCTTCTTGAATTGGATATTTGATATCTTCCGTTGAGTGTGCTGAAAGCTCTATGGAGTGTTCAGCGTGATGCGAAAACGCTGGAGATGAGGAATGTATCCCAAAGACTGGTGAAAGTGGTGGTACTTCGAACGATTGGCCAAGTTGCTGTTCCAGTGTTACACTAGCACACGTTTGGAGATCAGGACCATTTATACCGTTCTCAACATATGCACTAGCCTTCGTGAGAGAGTAATCCCCATTATGACGGTCCCCGTACTCGAGAGGAATCTTTACACTCTCTTTTTCATCAGGTTCTTGCAGGACTTCAGATTGTCGTGATGAAGTTTTAATTTCATAACCAGGTTGTTGAGAATCATTTTTCTGGGGCACTACCCCTGGATATGCCCTTTCTTCTTCTCTACCAAAAGAAGTATCTCTCTCGACTGGACACTTGCGTGCTCGCTTTTGAGCTCCCTCCACATATCTTATCTCTGAGGAAAATCTATCTTCCTCCTCAGCATGATAATGTTCGAAAAGCGATTACCTACCTTGCAGTGATATTTCCCATCGGTATCTCTTTCTTCCTCTCCCCATATCACAGTGCTGCAGAACGATATGTTTATATGATTGATGCGGAATGAAAAAGGCAAATGACTAGTACTCACTCTGCGAATGAAGAAGATGCAACCTGCCACCGCGGAGATACAATAATTTGGGAACAATTTATTCTAAGATTTGAAAATGGCAAAAGCTTCGGGCAACACGTACTTTTCACTTCACTTATCTCTTTTCTGTTCACATGCTTGCGGTATTTGGGCATCCTTCGCCCTCTGGAACTTCTTGAAACGAGTCTCATACCCCCGGTCTCTGCATCTGAAATACTTCATTCCGTTCCTATCCCCTTTCCTTCATCTGTGACGAAGCATTAGCCTACAGCTGACGTACTTCTTCGCACCGTTCTTCACAGGTAGAACGGCCTTTCTGAGAAGGTCATTGTTTTTACAAAGAGTAAGTGTGCTCTCCATATTCTTTTGCACCAAATGCATTCCTGCATGACGCGGTTTCCTACTAACTACAAATCCTTTCTTGGTTCCTGTGTGCATTTAGCATGAGTGCCAGAACTCTGCAACGTGTGACTGCAGACAGTGCCATACACACTTTGCCATCGGCTGCACTTGCGCTTTCTTCCCATGCGTCCAATCAGCCACCAACCGCAGGTGAAGGTGTCGTTCGTTCAAACGGCGATATTGTTCATTCAGACATTGACGCTATTGGAGAAAGGCAGCTTCCGCCAAACTCTGTAATGATTCCAACTGCATCAATGAAGAGGTGACTAAAAGCGTCAGACCGACCAGGCGTTCCCACTGGCACCACAGTTTCCGCAAGAGCACTCTTCAACCGTTTGTATCAAGAATGGATGCGACGCGACTCAAACGCGATGCGGGATGACTTTCCAATCTACACTGCCATGGCAAACTCCGTTAAGGACGATATTCGCTCCTTCCGGTATCATCGATTGGGTGTGGAACGCGGTACTCGCACCTATAGGTCAGTGAGGAGAGAGTTTCCTTCGCAGTTCATACAACTGAAACGGAAGCTGGTTGAACTGTAACCTGTCTTAGCAGCTGCAAAAAGTGGTTGGGTCATGAATGGATTCATCAAGGAAGCAATTCAGAGGGATAAGAAGGCTGCTGCCGAGGCCTCCAAAAGACGAGCAAAGACTGCACAACGTGATGAACAGGTTCGCATTCAGAATGCAGAGGATTGTTTGGAGCCTCAAACGAGTACAAAGCAGACAGAACGGCCGCATTATTTCGTTGAAGCGAGATATGATGTCGACCGCCCTGGAGGAGACAGAGCGACACCTCAGAGATGGACATTGTTGGCAGCAAATGAGGATCAGGAATTTCAAGCGAGAGTTGACATTGCGGATGAGGGACATCATTCAGGTGCAGTGCATACCGGTCACATATCAGAGGATCGAAACCTATTCGAGCATATTCATGTCGAAAATGTTTTCGAAATCGAAGACGCAGGTCACAGCGATTCCAGCAACACCGGTTCAGAATATTACGATGATGATAGTCCTGAACCTCCTCAGAATGGTGTTTCGTTGCGTTCCCTAACAAATCACTGCAATGAACGAGAGGGGAGGTGGACAAAGAAGAACAATGACATTCTCAGCAGCAAACAGGTGGATCAATCAGAGGCATCGGAGGAAGAATATGGGAATCATGAAAATGACGAGATATTTTCACGTCCGCGACAGCGAAAAACTGGTGCTCAGAAGCAGCCAAAGAAGAAGGGCATCACTGATGTAGGTGATTCGGAGGATGAAGCGGAATCGGAGCATGACGACGAAGTGATACTTCAACATCCGCGCGACATGCAAGCTGCAGCTGTTCAGCAACAGCCGAAGAGAAGCAGCCTCATCGGCAAGGAAGTTGATTCATTGGAGGAACAGTCGGAGAATGATGACGAAGATGAAGTACGTGCGCCTCCGCGTCCACGAGCTACTGTTTCTAACAAAGAGCCGAAGAAGACCGGAAAGCGTTGACACTGTCCACAAGTCAGGCAGCGAGAGCGAGTTAAGCGTAGGAAACAGGTGTCTCTTGCCACTACTAATCCTTCCCGTGGCACGTTCTTGAAAACCAAAGAAGGAAGTACTCACACTGGACTGGTTTCAACCTCGCAATTGCAGCAGAAAACACAGAAAGTTCAGAGCAATATGTCGAGAAGGAATTCTCAGAAACGTTCTGGAAAGAATCTTTTGAACAAATCCACGGCGCATCCCCGTCCAGGCCCTGTGGCTCACCGTAAGTGGAGGAATCGTCAATATTCAACCAGCATTACCCGCGCTCTTCCACATACTTTCGAGACCAAGTAAGTGTTCATTATCCCGCTAACACCGAAAAGGCAAGATCTCTGAAGTTCTCTAATATCCTTCTCACATATCTTTTCTCACCACTACAGATTCAAGTCTACCACTACTTAATGATGGGGTGGCCGCGGCGGCGTTCGTACGATAGCGCTGGACCGATCTCCGTGCTACTTCTGGTTCTGCTGGGGGCGACAAGTTCTGTGTTGTCTCTGCGTTCATATGTGTTGCTACTATGTGTATTGTTCCGAGGAAAATATAGTCATCCTACCAAACCATGGATGGTGATAAGATAATAATATAAAACTTTTGAAGTCCTTTCTCTGATTTTGTTGAGCACTGATTGCGAGCAAAAAAGGGTTTCATTTAGTCCTAACTCTAGTACCATTGGGGCCATAATTCGACCCCAAGAAGACCGTCTTTTGTACTTGTAATGACTACGAGAAGAATGCTGCTAAGTAACGATTCAGAGCTTAATTGGGCCACAATGAGGGCTCTTTTCAGGTGCCTTAATTGTACTTGTTTTGTCCAACAATGGGTCGTATAAGTGATCCCTACGATGAGGCCCATAAAAGTCCCATGCGTAGTACAAATGTACAATTCGGGACATGTATGGACATCAATTCGTCCTGATATTGTTCCAATCTTGCCAACGTTGTGGGCTGTATTGGGAGACTTACTTCGGACTGATCGTGTCCCTATACAGGACTTCATTCGGCATGCTGAATGTGGCCATTTGTCGCCCATAATCTTTGTCCTGCTTTTGGACAACTCTCGGCCATCGTTGGGACATATACTGTCATAATTTGAAAAGATAGTTTTTGCCATCTATCGTCCATTTATTGGCCATACGTGGGCCACCTATTTTGTTCACAGGGGATCATTGACCTGGCTTGCCAGCATTGAAGCAGCAAACATGATGTCTGGCCTTGATGAGACCGCCAAGTACACCACGCGTCCTACCAAGTTACGGTATGGGCCATGTACTCCAGGTGGAACATGCCGTTCTTCCTCTCGTCGTGCTTTGATGTCACATAGGGACATTCATGGTGTCCGTGCAACGTTGGAGTTCGCCAGACAATTTTCTAGCAGTTTCTTGTCAATATATCTGCATTTTTGTACCTTTATTCCGTTCCAGTCTCTCATTATGTCAAATATCACAAAACGTTTTGCCTTGTCAAGAACCTTAACCTTGAAGTGCTTCTGTAATTCTGACATAAAGTCTTCCAGAAGAGATCGGGGGTTAGAAGATGTCAATAGGTCATCAACGACTACTACGATGGTCAAGGCTCTGCTGTTGGACTTGTATATATAGAGTTGGCTGTTCGTGCCGGACTGTTTGAATCCCAAGCGCAATAGCTCTTTGTGAATCAGAGATCCCCATATTGTCCGACCTGTTTTGCGACGTACACTGACTTTAGGAGCAAGGATACCTTGCCCGGAACATATGATGATTCAGAAGCGTTTTGGGGTTTCTCAATTATTAGAGGGTCGTCCAGATCCCTGTACAGGTATATATTGCTAATATCTATCGTTTCTAGTAGCAGCCCTTGCGCTGCAGCATTTGCAGACAAAAGAAGATTGGTTTTAAGTCAGGCAATGGGGATGTACAAGTTGTCTGGGTCGTAGTTCAAGTACGAACGCTGCACGTTCACCCGTGCTACGCAACGTGCCTTTGGAATAATTCGCAGAGGGTCGAAGCTTAATGATTTTGCTAAGAACTTCCATCGGAATGGCAATGGTTTCATGCCAGTTTTTCTATCAATCAGCTTCCAAGTGTCTTTTTCTACCAACTCATTGTACTCCCTGTCGATGGCTTCTGCCCATCCTAGCATCACTTTAGCTTCTGCAAAGCTCTTGGGGATTCTGCCATCATCCCCAAGGTCCTTGGATCGTGAGTGTGCGACAATGCAATGAGCAAGAGAGGCATCTAGATGATCTTCATCATCCTCACTCATGGTTTTTTCGGCTTCGCATCTTCTAAGAGACGAGAAGTCCATAAGATCGTGGATTGAAGAAAGGGACTCCTTTTTAACCTTAGAATCTGCCTCCTGACACTTTATTACTTTTCCCGTGGATTGGATGTATATCCTGTGCAGTTTCCGCGAGCTCTGCATCCCCACGAAGTGTGCAGGAATAGTGCGTGGTAGGAGCTTCTTATTCGCAAAGACTTCAGGCCCTTATATGAACGCGTGTCCTTCTTGCCCAAACTTCAGTAAGTTTGTGAGCTACGGTTTTCGTCCGACCCATAACGTGTAAGGAACCTTCATTCCTGCTCGATGATGTGGTAGACGGTTTCTTAAGTAGTTTGCGTGAGAGATGGCTTCCTCCCAAAGTTCATGCGGTAGCTTGGAGGCAAACAGGAATGTTCTAGCCGCCTTCCACAAGTCTTGGATGACTTTCTCTGCTACGCCGTTCGATTGTTGTGCGTACAGTGGGGTGAACTCTAGTATTATACCATGCTTCATCGCGTATGAGACAAAGTCGTCAGACCTACTCCTAACCGCCCCTTCAAGCCGAACGCAGTACATTAGGTTAGGAGGTAGTTCAATTTCCGTGCGAGCCTTGTACCAGCTGACAGATTCAAAGACCTGCGTCTTTTTACATAAACATTATATTGAACCTGCTCTCGTTTTGTCATTATTCAGGAATTGCGTATACTTGGAACCTTTTAAAGATGTTGGGTTAGTAGGTCCGGTGAGATCAGTTTGCGTTAACTCCAATGTTCTCTGCACCACGAAGTGTGATTGCCATAGCGGGGCACGCTTGGCACCGGCGTCAATGAACGGAGTGCATATGACATTGTTGACTTCGTCTGAGGAGAATTCCGGTACGCAATGACACAATTCAATGCATGTCAAGAGCTTTTCTCTGCCAAGTTGTCCAAGTTTCTCGTGCGAATCCTTTGCTATGTTGACAGGTGCATGTGCCGTGGCTTGTACCTGTGGTGGTGGTACCGGGCTGGGTAGGGGATAGAGCCCGACCCTCGGAGTGGGTTGTTGTATGACTTTGCCCGTTGTGCGGTCTCTAATTATTAAGCCGTTGGAGAATTGTACCTCGACATAAGTCGCCAAGACGGATGAAGATACCAAGATAGAGTCGAAGGTTGGAGTGTGTTTGGCCGGTAACATAAGCCCAGTTCCGAAAGATAGCTTTATTTTTCCGCATCCTACGATCTCTGACTGGTGGTTGCAAGTGTTTACTCATTGCGAAGGTGTTTGGTGATATTCTCAGAGCAACTGTTTGTCCTTGATGAACACATGAATAGCCCCAGAATCTAGCGATGTTGGGGTTATTATGTCCTGGTGGAGACTGGCATTAGCTAGTGCTATGAATCCGCGGTGGTGATTCCTGTTTTTGTGGTCATGGTTGCCGCTACCGTTTGGTCGCCCTTGGTTGTTGGCGTCGGGAGAATTGTTTGAGTCCCAAGTTCGATTGTTGTTGCGTCCTTCTCCTTTGTTATACTTATTATTGCAGCATTTATGGTTGGGCTGTTGTTAGTTATTGTTCTTATTGCGCCAAAATTCGGTCATGATGTGTCCAATGTGTCCATAATTCCAACATACGACTCCCTCTTTATTCCATTTTGTACACTGCTTGCGTCGGGTTGTAGATTTCTTCGCAGCGGGGTAAGGGAGACTGCTATCATTCTTGGCCTCTGTGATCTTCGTTGTAGATGTAGAAGCCCGGTGAATACGTTGGTCCATTTTAGATCGCAAAAGCGAAATGACTTCATCTTATTCCATGTTGGCTGCGTCGGCCAGCAGTTTGATTGAGAGATTCACTAATTTTAGCGACTTCTAAGAAGGTTGTCTCCAGCTCTAGCAAATGTCTCTGTATGTCGTCGCCATCCCTGAATGTCAAGGTGTTTAGCTTTTGGCGAAGGTTCAACTTGGATTTTGTGTTGCCCTTCTTGTCGGTGTACTCAAGTTTATTCCATACCTCCAAAGCAGAGCAGTGTTCCCGTTCGAGTAGTTCCGAAGCTGCAACGATCGGATTCGTGTAAAGGTTCTGGACGATGGCCTATCTTGCCTTACGATCGGCATCTTCCCATCTCTTTCGAGATGCAGCGGAACCCTCAAATGGACGAAGTTCCGTCAGAAGACAAATAATGATTGTATGGAGTGCATGAGCCATTTGTAATAATCAGCGCCCCTTTTTAGACGGGTTATAAGTTTATTTTCGTTTTGAATCTCAGATTCCATTGCTTAGTACCACTCAACGCAAGACTAAGTGAGACTGGCAGAAAGGATTCTTCACCTGTCCCCTACCGGTCGAGGAATCCTTCCACTACTTTTTCGTAGCCGGTTCCACTGGCAGGAGATACTATCTCCGGTTCCCTAAAGGTCAGAGCTCTGGCTCCGAGTAAGAATCTCTCGGTGAGATGCGCCTTCAGGGGCCTCTCCAAGTTCTGCGCAATCCAGAACTAGGGTGATTGTAACTTACGGAATGTCCAGGAGAGGTTACTAACAGCAGGACATGTGTTCCCCTATTAGCCTTCTCTAAATCCTTACGGCTACTTGCGAGGAGATCGGGCTCCGTGGATTTACTTGTCCTCATTAAGGTCCCGGCCAAACGAAGAGACACCCTGTCCACTTACAAGCAGCTACAATCACCCCAGCTGAGCCAGTTATACAGCAGGTGTGCTACCCGCAGGTTTAGTTCAAGTACCCAGTTGATTCCCAACCGGTATTTGGCTTGCCAATCTTAGCTCAGCCAAGTGCTAACTTCTGTAAAGTGTTAATAGCAGCGGAGGACCTATTCAGGACTTACGAATTTGCTCGTCTTATATTCGACTTCCCTTTCTGGGTAGTGAAACTGCGAGGCCTTAGTCATAACTTGAATGTTCCCAGATCGCCGTCGATACTTGTATTTCAAGGTTGTAGACTGCTATGAGGAGCGTGCGTAGCTGTGATGAGTCGCCACTAGAAGATTCAGGTGGTCAGTTCAGACCGGACATCCGGGGCAGGGGTTGTTCAACGACACGGTTGCTTTCAAGAAGCGTCTAGTGTGCACGCTCTAACGCAAAGAAGAATAAGGGGGGGTACGACGAGACAGCCCAGTAGTGTACGTGTGGGGAGGGGCGGGGGATGGCCAGGACAGCATGCAAACCAAGTAGTATGTGCGCCAGAGGGGAGAGTGACGTCGACAAAACGGCAGCCAAGTAGTAGGTTCATCGAAGGGGGGGGCAGGGTGGCGGCGAAAACATGGCAGCCAAGTAGTGTGTGCGCCAAGAAGGGGGCACAGCAAAAAGACGGGAGCCAATTAATATGTTCGTAGAGGGGGGGAATGGCAGCTAAGACACTGCGGGAAGAGGGTTGGGTGCGGCGTCGGGGCAGCCGGGTTCCCAAACAAGATATTCAGAGGGGTGGGTTCCCGCGGAAAGGCAACCAATAAAAGTTCTCAGACGGGAGAAGTGTGGCCGCGCAAGCGTAGGCGTGGGTGTGCGACAGCGCGCGCGCAGGAGAGGATAGTGGTTGCGCGGCAGCGCACGCACGTGCGTAGAGGGTGGATGTGGGGTAGCGTGCGCGTGGGCGGAGAAGGTGGGTTTGTCGTAGCGCGCGCGAATAGAAACGCGGAAGGTGTCGTCCGGGGGGTGCTTCAGCGACAATCCTATCATGTAGTGGGGTTAGAGTTTACTCCCTGGCTGCTTCTTCGGCCTTATGGGAAGGGCAGATCAGGGAGGTCATTTATTTATTGCCTCCAGTTGGAACGAGGGGACTTTATTCCCCGTTTCCACTAGTGGCTAGCGTAACTCCATCCATAAATGTCACACTTGTATCGGTATCGGATAAGAATCGATAAAAAGCAAATGGGTCAGGAGGATACAACGGTACAAAGGCTAGTTGTTGGGAAGTGGAGCAAACGTTGACGTAATACCTTCATGAGCTAACAAGGGAAACCGGCCTTCGGCCGCAGGTGGCGCTTTGCACCGCGGCCAAGAGTTTGCGTAAGATATTCGCACAAATTTTGGTTTACGCATACACTAAACTATGCAAAATAAATGACGCCTCTCTACAAAGTCAACAGATTATTGTAGAACAGGGTGTTTTATGCTTACTAGCATTGGATGAAAATCGTGCGAATTTCGGGGCGTCTCGTCTTCACTATGAAGCAGTAACACATCATCAGAGTCTCTCACACGCGACAGCCCAACCTACGCTAGACCCGGCAAAAAAAAGTTTTTTCGAAAGTCAACTAAAATTTTCTCTTCTCCAGCGTCTGTCCTTGCGCTTTATGCAGAGTTGCTGCGAATACCAATCTGATGGAAAACTGTCGAAGTTTGATTTTCAATCTACAAACTCAAAGAAAAAGTCAATACGATGTAGTAAAAAGCTTTGCTCAAATTCCTCATGTTTATCTATGCCCGAAATTCTAATCACTCTGCGGGAAATGCTGTCAATGATAAACATCTTTCCATTCAGTAAGTGCGGATGAAGCAGTTTCGAATCAAAATAACAGCAACACCCAACTTCAATTTCAAATGATGGTGCAGGACTCCAGTTGTAGCGTAATTATACGTTAGTTCAAGTCCATTGATACTATTTGTGTGAAAGTTTTCACCGTTTGTCCCTCGACTGGGAAAGTTCGTCGTTTCGAACTTCAAGTCAAATATTTTTTTTGGGAAATATTCAATGCGCTCTGTTTATGTTACTCCATTATTTGGTTTGTTGGCGCAACAATGAATCGGTTGAGCGTGACATCTTCCTTCTTCGGTGTTGTAAACCATTTCCACAGCAATTTTTATGCTTCGTGTACATCTGATGGAGACCTGAGTCGAAGCCTTGCAAATGCTGAAAACGTCGCATGACCAAGACTGGGCAAACGTTTGGCAAAATCTGGATCATCTTGTTGACAAACCTGTTCTGAAAGGCGAAGAACTTTGACTATTCCGTCCCGGAGCTCGCAAGAGTACCATGAAAACTTCTGTAGCAGACTCACTGGAATAACAGGAATTGTTCCATCCATTTCGGATACTGTTCTCGTTCTTGGAACCACTGAAATCAGTTGCAGATAGTGGCCGGCCATAACTACGACCATGCTTCCAAAGTCTTTCGTAGAATTTCTTAAGTACTTCAATACGATGTTCACAATCTCGAGGAGCATTTTCGGGCAAATTGAAGCTTCAAAAACTACCAGCAAAACAGTTCTCCGGATTAATTCTGTTCTCTGTAAACGTGGTCCGTACTTCGAAAGTGTCCGACTCTCTAATTTGCGAATCTTTGTTGCCATAGACTCCAAATCCAAACAAGCTATGCAAAGTTCTTCCGCCTTCATA
Organism: Gracilariopsis chorda; assembly: GCA_003194525.1. Lineage (NCBI taxonomy): Eukaryota > Rhodophyta > Florideophyceae > Gracilariales > Gracilariaceae > Gracilariopsis > Gracilariopsis chorda. The sequence continues at coordinate 165,469 of NBIV01000079.1, forward strand.
TATTGCAGCAGTAATACCTGTCTTGGCTTTCATCTGCACCAATAGGCCTTCGTGCTGAACAATGTCTCTTAGCAAAGACATATAATAGGTCTTCCCTGTCCCCGCTCGTCCTTGTAAGAATTAAACGCTTCCGTGTGTGTTGAGTATTTCAGACTCTTCCATTCTCTCTCGGTATTGTATTTCTCTCATTATTTTGTCAAAAACTTGCTTCTGGCCTTCTTTCAGATAATCAAATCGCTCTTTTAACCTTCGCTTGGACCTTGAAGAAGAGCTGCGACGTACTTCAGCTCGTTCCTCTGCTAATTGCAGTTCGCTCTCTCCGGGATAAATTTGTGATACAGTATGATGAAAGAAGGGATCATTTCTGATAAGCCGACCACCATATCTGTCCAAAATCTCAATGATTCTTCGATTGTATTCTTCCCTTCTTTGTGATCTGTTTCCCTCGGTTATATCTGCAGTTATAGCTCGTTCGTGTTTTGCAATCACAGTTTTAGGATTTAACCCTTGTCGAAAGAAAGTGACGACCAAGTAACGCAGCTCAGCAGGAGTAGAATGGTATCTTACTACCTCATCAAAAGCCGTTTCGTACTCTTCATTATGGATATATAGTCCAGTTGGTACTGCCGCTTCTCTAGAAGTTGAGCAAGATTCGCTCCCAACATTTTTTGGATCATCAAAGCAGCTGAATTCAGAGTTCATGAGCAGTATTCGAAGAGCGAACAGTTTGGGATTTATGGGAGAAGCAATTCTAATTCGAGTCACAACTCGATCACTTTCGGATCCTTGCACGACGTACATTCGTGAACGTCGTCCATCCCGAGTAGATTCAGACTCTGGTACAGAGTGGGGTAGCTTATTGTATACAATTACACTCTCTCAGTATGTCATATAGTCCAATTCCATGTACCGGGAGGGTCGCTTGAAATATTCTTCCAGCAGGGAACGCTTCAGACGTCTAGGCAGTCTTACGTTTCGCATCAAAACCTGTCGCTCTCCACGGAGATGTATGTCAATTGCCTGTACAGTTGGATTGATGCAAACATGCCTGCACTCAAAGAGGTTCCAATTAGGTTCAACCGCGCCCACTACTCTCGCTCTCATGCACGCCCTGATCTCACTTTCAAGCATGTCACTCTGTGCATCTGATTGGCTTTCCGTTCGACTTGATGCAAACAAATCCTGTTCTTTGGCACTCTTGAAAGCATACTTCATCAGGTATGCTACAGCGTTGCCAACCTCGGTTCTTTCAACAATGATGCGAGCCTTGTACTTCATTGTGAGATCTGGAATATACGGAACAACTTTCAAATCTTCTGTACTTCTTCTTCGATAGGTCACTTGGTTTGGGTACTAATTTATCGTTATTTTAGTCACAATTGCTTTTCAATCATACCCAAATCAGGACCTCCAGTCAGAGGTACGATCACCGCGATAAGGAGAGTGTCTGCACATATTGAATTTCTTCAGCAATTTTCGGAGTTCCCGGTTTTCAGGCGAGTCACCCCAACGCAGTTCGGCTTTGGTCAAAGTTCCAATGATATTATGATCTTCAATTGCGCCCCCATCCAACTAAAGAAGAATATGATGATATGGAGTATTTCTCTTCTTGAATTCAAGTTTGGCGGCAATCCCAATGCATTTCAAGCCAAAGAGCTGTTCAGAATAATTTTGTAAATCCTGTGGAGCAACGATTTTGCGTAATATCAGCGCGAATGCAACTCATAAGAGTATGAAGTGGTCGCAGCAATGGATCTACGTTATATGAGTGAGACTCACGTGGAGTGGTACCAAGTGGATGGTTTAGTGTGTGCAAGTTCACCTAGAAAGGTAGGAATCTGGAGTCGATTGCAGAATAATAGACGCCTGTGTGCGTGTGCTACAGCGCCCTGCTGTGATGTTATGTTTTACTTGGGACGACCCCTCAGGGTGCCTGACACTGGTCTAGCCACGTGTGTGGACCTGAGGAGGTGTGCACTTATTTTAGTTAATTATTACTATTCATTTCTGTAGTGTATCCATTTAGATGGGCGCAAATTCACTGTCGCGAGCACTAGGTAAAGTCGGCCCGAGTCTTTGGTCACACATAAGTGTTCAGTTTGACCTGAAAAGTCCGGCTCTGGATTGTATTGCCTTTGCAGCGTGCACTACTCCACCCGGAGGGTTACCGCAATCGGTTTGTACTATCCACCCGCTCTGTACGACTACAGATATACTGTGTTCAGTAATTGTCGTATGACTACTATTTTCTCTTTGTTACAGATATCGATCCTGTATTGGGTATCCCTTTGTTTTTTCTTGCTGCTTTTGCACCCACCGTCGGGTCTGTTCCCGCTGTCTGCACGACCTGTAAGGTGGTTCCGTTCTGTCTTTGGATAGCCCCCTTTTCTGCGTTCGCACTGGTCCACCGTACGTGTTTTTCACCGTTTCCCGGTTTTCTCGTTCCTCTTTACCTGCGTGGTATTTCCGAACTACCGTCAGTCTTTCAACCGACATCTGGGTAGAGGGAGGGCTCAACCACTGAGTCTACCTCGCAAGAGGGAAAGGGACTCAGGCATCCTTGAGTGTCACCCATTCCCAGGTTTTGCACTACAGACCCTTCATGATTGAATTTGAATACTGGTTGTTTACTCTTGCAATAATTATTGCAAGACCTTATAAGGTCTGGCCTATCAAAAAGACGGCTTCTGTCTCCCTGTCTAGAACATGCTCCGGTTTTTCAATGTCAATACTAAGCCTTTTCATCTCTTCCCGCCAGACGTTCATTTTCATTGTGATGAAAAGCGTCGGGGAGCCCAGTCCAGCGACCATTACAAGCACATCCAGTCGTTTTTGTCTCCAGTACGCCGGAGAGTTTTTTGATTACCTGAAATGAAGAGTTTTCTGGGAGGGCCAAGTTCATCTGTTCCGGTATAGGTTCCAGCTCGCAGCTCACGTTCTACAACCATTCTAATCTGTTCTGTTTCTAATTGAAGAATTCTCAAGCCTTCAAGGTTTCTGCGAGTACGAAGCAACCATTGCTGAAAAGAGTGCCAGATTTCAGCCGCAAATGATCGGTATACAGTATTCGCTTAGAGAGTTCTGCGCATGTTAGGATCCTATTGTCTCGGTTGTTCGCATTCCTTAATGAAATATACGTTGCTGTATCATACAGGGCATAAATCTCACCGTCAGGGTTGAGCAGTGGAAAAGCCTTTTTCTCATCTTTCATTGAATCAGGCTTCAAACGCTTGTACTTGACAACTTGACTTCAAAGATGTCCATTTGACATGTGATGAAATTCTTTTCCCCGTAAGAGCTGGGCGAGTGGGCCTTCCGACCTGAACAGTCCACTTGGCTCTACGACGAAAGCTCTCATTGCAAGAGATCTACCTCGGCTGTCTTCTGGTAAAGGTCTTGCACCAGAGCTCACCTCGATTTGGGCTTCATGGGCATCTTGATAATTCCGGACCAATATTCCTTCCTGATCAGCTTCTGCAGAGATATGCAGAGTAGACTGGTCCGCTTTTGATCTCCTCCAAACACTTTCTTCTGGTTTGAACAAAGTTTTATACATCTGTTGGACAATGTCTTGTCTTGGTTGCAATAGATCTTATAACTTTGGAACAAAGTATTGAATATTTGGGTTAGACACTATTCTTCTCTTGGAAGAAGAATAATAATCCCGTGAATTAGGACTAGGAGGACCTCCCGACCACAAATGTCTGTAGCGCACGTCCTGGGCTGGAACAGAAAGAGACACATTGCCTTAAAGTCGAATAAGTGACGGACCTCCACCCCAAATGTACTTCATATCCATGAATGTGCCAAAGGTTGCAAATAACACATTTAATTGTGTTGATAGCGTTTGAAAATAACGTAAGGGATATATGTATTCAAAATGCGAATTGATATGCTTTCGTCTGAAAGAAACTCCAAGCGAACTGGAGCTTTTATATCTATAGCACGTTCCCCTTGTCCCTGGACCAAGCAGAACTGTGCCACAATACTTGCCCATACGAATACGAAGCACCCACCCCGAATCCTTGACAGAACATCCAGTTGTTCGATGGCCCTTTGCACTGCACGTCCCACAACACGCTGGAAGTGTGCCAGTGACTCGTTGATACTCTGGATATGAAGAGCTTGGACGTGCGAAGCCTTCACGAAAATCTTCTGACCTTGCATTCCAGACATATTTTGCTCCATAGTGAATGCCTTGACAAGGTCTCCCAGCAAACCGTATAACCGTGCTCTCTCTTTCCTGTTGAATGCTGGAAGAAGGAGAAGAGTTCAAGTAAATAACTTCAAGATTATGAGGGTCCATAACATTTTGCGGAAGGTTGGTTCTGGTCCTTAAGTCCACCTACGCAAGCTCATCTATTATGTCTCGATGATGCACGGGCTGTACATTCTCCCTTGGAAGATTACCTGCTCCCAACCAGGATCCACCACGTCTTGATAGTGTTCGATGCGAAGAAGAACTCTTGTCGGACTTCGGGAGCCGGAGAGAGATTGAGAGATTTGGTGATTACGTTTCGATGGAACATGTCCCGTCTCTGCCGCTTAAGAAGAGAACTGGTGTTGCACAATAGTTTCCCGCATGATATATACGTATAAAAATTGTCCTCATTTTCTCAAGAGTTTCCTGACACCAGCAGTACATTGACAATTTACATACGTAGTACTTTACTAAGTACATATGCATTGAATTCTTATTCAGTATTGGTTTCAGACGTCTATACATATCGAGTACGATTTTACCTACGTGTGCGGCGTAAAGTTAATTCATATTCTTGTTAGAGGGTTCTACGTTTGTTTTGTAGAAATATGTGGCCTACGTATGCACAACATAGATTAAAACTGTTTTTATTAGAAGCGTATACGTTTGTAGTACTGCACAGCCTATATGTGCACTATGTACACTATAACTATTCTCATTAGAAGGGTATACGTTTGCAGTACTGCGCAGCATATGTATGCAATATGTAAACTATAACTATTTTTGTTAGAAGCGTATACGTTTGCAGCCCTGTGCAGCCTACGTATGCACTACGTAAAATAAAACTATTTTTAAAAAATTGGTATACGTGTACAGTACTGTGCAGCCCACGTATGCTCTACGTAAACTATAGCTATTTTTTTAGAAGGGTATAAATATGTTGTACTGTATGTTACTTTTTTTGTTCTTCGAATAGGATACGCTTTTATTTTACCTATTGTCTAATGTGCTGACAAATTTGTACTTAAGCTACAATGTACTCTAAAATAACCGAAATCATTTCTTCAAGCATCCACTTACAACTTATTTCACTCTACTTTCTTCTTCGTTTCAACTATTCTCTAAAGCCATGTCCAATCCGTCCCAAATAGAGGTTCGCTACATACAACTATGCCCTTTGCGTGACTAGAAGGATGCTGTTCTTCCGCGCTTGTGCACATTATTTGAAAAATTGTTCGTAACACAGGCTGTATTGAAGCATATTTATGTGCACTGAAGCACTTTCAATTCTTTTTGGAAGCAATTTTGTGCTCCGTTGGCCCAAAGATCGACACCGTCGACACGGATTTGGAAGACTACAGCCTGATTGGACGCAGCAAAAATTTCCCCGTTCATTGGCCGTCAGAGATATCCACTTGTGAGACAGGTTCGACGGGGCTCATAGACGTTGAGGCTGTCGAGAGTGACAGATCTTACACATGCGCGACCGACTCGCAGCAGTAGGGAAAATCGTTTGATTAACATTTGCTAGTCGTTTGGAGGGACATAAATGTGCGTTTATTCATGTGTGCTAAGAGATAAACTTGCTCGTGGCCAGTGCAATTCTTAGGTAGGTTAGACAAGTAGAAGCGGCCTTTGGCTGCGGGTGGCGCTGCGCGCCACATCATTTTTGTAGCTTCGTTAATTGAGTAGAGATTGCAGGCTCTCCGAGCACTTTGCTCCCTTACGCTCGCAATAGCGCCCATAGAGCCCCGGGGCGCCGCAGTGCCTAGAGTATCTAGAGCCATAGAGGTTTGTTTGTGGTGTCCTAATTTGACTGCAGTGCAAGCCAGTGAGGGGAAGCGCGACACTTTGCTTTCTATAACTGGTTGGCACTACAGTCAGTATAAGAGTGCCAACCACTAAGCAGCCAGCTGTGCTGCTGCTGGTGAAATTTTTAAATGATAGGGAGGCAGTGCGCTAAATCAGAGTTTTGCATTCGCTTGAAGGGGCATGCACGACGGTTTGTTGGCCAACCGACTCCATTCAATCAAGAACACACCCCTCATACAAGAACAAAGCATTAGAGTGGAAGGAAAAATAGAAGCGGCCTTCGACCGTAAGCAGCGCTGCGCGCCAGGGTAGCGTAGTGAAAAAAGAAGGTGGGAAGAAAAAAGGGTGGAGATAGCAAAAGGCGAAAAGCAAGTAGTTTAAGTCAATGCACGAAGAACGCAAGAAATATGATTATGGTTGTGGAGAGATGCAGAACGGAATGACTTCAGGCAGCGCTGGTTTTGCGATGGCCACAGGAATGCGATGAATTGTTTGCGCATTCTCGGGTGTGAGCTGTGGATCTTCCAGGAGCAGCACATGGTAGTTCCTTCAAAGGCACGACAATGCGACATACAACTGATCCACGCAGAAGAAGTTGGATTGCACATACACAACTTAGCCATACAAGGTCTTCCCCTGTCCTTTTTGAACGGTTGCTGCAAAGGCGAGGCGAATGAGAAACTGACTTCGAATCATGCAAATGTCTGGGAAAGAAAACTCGAAGTCGATAAGATGCAAGAGCTGTTGTTCCAGCACCTGTCCGTTCTATTCGAATCTAGCCACCTGCATCGTAGACTGATCGACAAGCACTACCACGAACAGCTTTCCATTGACCACAGCGGGATGCAGCACGCTCCGAATGACCATGACTGGCTCACCAATCTTCAAGTCCAAACTATGAAGCTGTACCCCAGTAGGCGCATATTGATATGCAAACTCAAGAACGATAGTATTGAAGATGTCAAACTATGGGTCCTGTCCACAATCAGGTTGAAAAGTCGTGGCTAAAGGAAGATGGAAACGCGCACCAGGAAACAAATCCAGATCTGACGCATTATGATCGTTGACCATTTGATTTGTGGACGCAATGAGCATATTACTGTGATCTACATCCTCCTCGTGTAGTGTTCTGAGCCGATACCACAGGATTTAGTAAGCAGTTTGCATGCCACCTGTAGATCTGAGTGGTAGTGGAGTGTTGTGGATATTTGGTTGCGTTTAATGGAACGTAACAGTGACGCACATATCGGGTCATCGGCTTGGCGTAGTTCTTAAGTGAGGTACAGAACTTCAACCGAGCACAATGTCCACAGATCACTCTTCCATGGCAGCTCGTTGAACCTTTTTGTGTACAATCGTCTCAAATATCTACTCGGCTCAGCCTCCATGTATAGCTGAGGCACAACTGGAAGCAGCTGGGATTAGTCACATGATAGAACGATGGGCTAGCCCCCAAACGAAGGCGAATTTTCCATTCAACTGCAGCGAGGTTCTTTGAGCAACGCATCCATGAGTTCAAAGAGCCTTCGTGATAGCATGTAAGCCTCATCCAAAACGAGCAGTTACATTTCATGTAGCATTTCTGCACATTGAGATCGGGGACCGTACTTGGACAACGTTGCTGTAGTGCTGCTTGTATTGTCCATATCAGCTGCACCCAGTTCGAGCAGTCTATGTTAATTGTGGCCACCTTCTTAGAAGGATGCTGCAATGCCTGTTGTAGCAGTCATTTCGGCGAGCACTCTTTCCGACTCAGCGATATCGCAAAGGAGGTTGAGCACGTTTGTATTTCTGTTTCCTGCCGATCTTTATACAAATAACACCTTTCCTGGAGTGCTTGTTCGCTTCTGCAGCTCCTTCCGTTCTTGCAATGCGGAAATGATGGTGTCAATGACTTGTCCCTAGCGAGGTTTTGAGGTTACGTAACGTGACTGCAAAGTTGACGCATTTTGCACCACTCGCGCGTCTCGATTTGTCGGAGCTCGATTCGTCTCAATGAATGCTGCATCATCTTGCTGTAGTTTTTGAGAGAAGAATCTGTGATCGCGAAGCAGTCGTCCACCGTGCCGGTCTGAGATCTCCATCACACGTCGATACATTTCTTACTTCCGTTGTTGCTCATCGCCTGTATGTATGTCGCAAAATAGCCCATTCCAGTTGTTGACAGCCATTTTCACTGGGTCTGTGCCTTGCTGGTATAATATAACAACCAGAAGTCGTAGCTTGGAGGGCATGCTGTACATGTGCACTGCTTTTTGGAACGCAATATCAAACTTGGTTCCGTCGGCGAGCTGTCGGCTTGCAATCGCCATTTCATGATACGTTCCATAATGCTGTCGGTTGAACTTCCTTGCGCCCTCATAACAGCTCGAGCCGTGATTCATGAGCATCAAGTGAACAGCAAAAAGCTCAAAGTCGGACGCTGACACATTTCTGATCCTTGCGACGCATTGCTCGTCTTCTGCGCGCTATACAACGTACATGGGCGGATCGCAGTCGTCTATTGGCACCTGAGTAATGTCTCCGTCATGTTGAATAATCACACGTGTAGGAAGTGTGTGATACAAACGCACTTTTTCAAAATAAGAAAGGTAGTCGAGATTTGCGTATGATTCGGGTCTTGCAAAGTATCTCTCCAGCGTAGAGGGCTGCAATTCAGAAAGGAGCTAGTTTGTACCTCGCAGCAGAAACGTTCGCTCTCCTTCCAAAGGAATGGGCAGTCGCTCTGCTTTAGGTAGGATTTGAACATGGCGAAACTCAAAACTTCTTTAAGCTGCGTTCACGGCGCCCACCACACGCGCTCGCATGTATGCACCAATGTCGTTCTGCACCTGCTGCTCTTGCTGCTGCTCGTTCTGCCTGCCTTTTTCATTAGTACCACCAAAACTGAGCACCATCTCCTGCGCTTTGGGCTGCTTAAACACGTACTTCATCATATAGGCCATTGCGGCCCCTCCTTGCGTACGTTCTATGTTGATATGGGAGCGGTACTTCTTGGTCAGAGTTCGTTTATACGGCACAATCTGGAGGTCTTCTTGCCTTCTTTTGCAGTAGATGACGCAATTCGTGCCTTCTCTAATGTTCGTCTCCAGCACAATCATGTTGCTGTACAATCCAAACTTGCACCGTCCAGTGCGATTCCGACAATAGTAGGAGCGGCTGTGCATGTGCATGGTACGAATGAAGGCACGCAACGCGTTGTGTTCACCCTGACCACGTACTTCTGCACGTATCAGCTCGTCAGTCACATCAACGTCTCCAATCACACCTCCCTCGAGCCACACGAGCATAGGGTGATGAGACACATTGCATTCTTGAAACTCAAGCTTTGATGCAAGCCCCAAGCACTTCATTCCAAAGATGAGCTCCGAGTTCTTCACTAATTCCTTCATGAAGTCATTGGCGTACTGGTTGTACACAATTTCAATCAGATCTGGTCGGTCAATTAGTCGACGGCGGTAACTCCGTGCGGTAAATGCGCTACGAGTTCTGGTGTCCACCCCAAGGTGCTGGATGTCCCCTCTCCATATGTTCATGGTGATTGTAATTAAAAGAGAGGTGCTCCTCTCCGCGCCACGATCGCCTGTAAAGCCATGCGCTTGTTCTTCCAGTACGCTGCCTAGTTGACCGAGTCATTGGGTAGAAAGATCCGTCCCATTTGCGCGAACAGGAATGGTGGCACGTGACCGGTCTGTGGTTGTGTGTGCTGGATATATTTTGCTCTGGTACAATGCGTACCTGTGGTTATGTCTCCAGGAATCACAGTTGCATTTCCTCAATGTTTGTGTGGGTGTGAAGCATCTGTGGAGCAATATCCCTCTGCGGGAAATCCTTCCAAGATGTTCGCAGTCTTGCTCTATTGTGAGTTTGGCGCAGCGACAGAGCCCTCCGTACCACACGGCGTTTGGGTTTAAGAACAAGATGGTTTCCGGCTATACTGGTGGGGTTGATACCGAGAATCGGGTTACCATTTCGTCAATGCAGTGCACAGATCCATGTGAGCGGTGTTCTGGTCCAAGGAGAATCAAAAAAGGGAAAAGGGGAAAAGAGGAGAGACCAAAAGGGAAGGTAAACCCCGGCGGGTCGTGCGAAAAACCAAAAGAAACCCGGCGGTGGGGCGTGTTGCTCGTTCAGGCAGCACGGCAAAACTCAATAATGAGTCGAGCGGCTATTTGTTCCCACAATAGAAAGTAACCAAAACGGTAAGAACAGTGACCACTGGGCGAACCCATGGGGTAAGACAAATCAGCGGTCCTTCGCGATACTGTGCTGTTGAGTATAACGAGACCAAATGCAGTGAAATATCAGCAGCAGTTGGCCACTTCCCGTAGGCGATAAATTCAGAGCTGAGTCACAGCTTGTCTTTACTTCAGGGTGAAACGGCAAGGCCGTATTCCCTTAAGTACTATAGGGTTACAATAAAAAAAGAATACTACTACTGTATTGTGCCACACTTGTTGTCCACACTCTTGTGTAACTTGGCGGCACTGCCGCCCACGGTGCAACATGGCACATGTGAATCATTCCAACCATGAATAGTATCCGTACGCTTGTCACGCGCCCATCAGTTCCAGATACCACGGAAATCACCCACAAAGTTTCCAAAAATACCAATTAAATTCATATCGAATTTCACCCAATACTTCCGATGGTCCACTCATACCTGAGTTGAACTGATGCCACGTCCGTTTTCGAATCATTCATGATCCACCTCGCCTAGAGGCTATGCGCGCATGCATTGCTCTACAGCATCCACATTTCCATCAACGGTCCACTGATCAGAAGGATGTTGTCTGAGTACTGTCGTCTCTTCTCGTTTTCAGCCTAGCTGAGATTTTGGAGGTTCCAATCGTTGACGCTGAGACCTAAGCCCTGCTATGTGGAATTCCTTGCGTCCAGAAACAAGCCGATGTCAAACGGTTCGTGATGATCGTCGTACTGTTGGGGAAGAGGGAAATTGCCTTTCTCTGCAAGTTTGAAAGTGGGTTTTAGAAGACGGTACTGCACTTGCGCAATGTTTGCGGCATTTGCAGTCCCCCATCTCTAACAGCAGTAGCAGGAGCAGCCGTCACTACGAGTTGCTCTTCTGTTACGGCTCCTTCTACCAAATGCAGTACTTGAGACTCCACTCGGTATCGGCCAGTCGGATCCACGACGAGCGTTCTCATCATAGTCGGCCCCCCACTAGGACCATTGCTAAGAAGAAGGCCAGCACTTGCATGACGAGCACTGAATGTGGCACTTCGGGTTCTTCCGCATTCACGTATGACTACTCCCTCTTTTGCTCCCGGCATGCTGATATTGACTGCCGTGTCTGCATTTTGTTCTTGTTGTTGCGTGCTAAGAATGGATCGGTACCGCTCGCACACCACTTATATCTTGGGCTGGATCAAATCGTACAGCTTGGGCACGATGTCTCGTACGTTGATGTTTTGAACGAACGTACGAAAATTGGCATGCGCATAGTGAGATGGATCCAGGGAAGACAGACCAGTACCCCACAGAAAGCGGTAGCGCGTGTTGTTTTGGTTCTGCTTGGAAAGAGCCAGAGCTGCGTTGCCCACAAATCTGATAAAGAAAGAACCGCCTCCCATCACATATGACATGTCCCTGAACGCTTGCGTCGTCGCGTAGAGTGTATTCAAGTTGACAAAATTGCTTTGAAAGGCTCTCAAGCTATGAAGACTGCGAACCAACGCGTTGCTATGCCTTTTGCGGAACTTGAAGCTCCATCCAGACATGCTTTTCATTCCACAGCACACTCCGGTGGTCTCTTTATCAAGGACAACACAACCGCAATACTTACAGCTATGAATTTTCAATGTCCAGTCTGAGTAGGGGCAGGAGGAGACAGTGTGTGAGTTCTTGCCGCACCTTCTGCATCGCCTTTGACCTGTAGTGGGAAGCGTCTCCGAGTCTGGCGCATTTGCACAGATGGCCGGATCATTCGTGGCCTGTTCTGCCACGGCATCTTGCGCATAGTACACCCGATAGAGTCCTCGATCAGGACGCCCAGCAGGCTGCATGACGGTCGTATCAAGCTGCTGCTCTGGTGGGTGTAAGGGCGCAGGAGTGATCTCATCGTTTTGACCTTCCCTGGGGCAGGCATGTGCTCTTCTTCCCGTTCAGATTGTGTCAGCATAGGCTGCTGCAGCGGGTGTGAAGGAGCAGAAATGATCTCATCCTCTTCAAGTTCCATCGGGACGGGAATCTGTTCTTCATCTTGTTCAACTTGTGTCAGAGCAAGCTACTGTGGCGGTGGTGGCTGTGAGAGAGCAGAAATGATTTCATCCTCTTCCAATTCCATCGCAACGAGCATCTGTTCTGCATGCATCGATGGGAGAGAGGGAGGCATCGGAGGCGGAGGAATGTGACTCCGAAGCCCTCTCAAAAACTCCAGAAATCCAGGTATTGGGCACGAAGTTTGTCGACCTGTGCCCACGAACTCATTGGCTCCAGCAGCGCTTGCGGTACCTGCCCCTGGACCCTACGTAGGTGCAGGAGTAATTTCGCCTTCTTCCACAGCTGGAACAATGGTTCATTGAACGTGCGCTCCGCTCTCATTTAACGCCACCTCATCTGGAGCCAGGAGAGGTGGTAGTCGCCGACGTCTCCCAGATCGTGGCCATGATCCACCATTATCCACGTGACGACCCCAAGCGTTTTGCCTTGCGCTGATTGAGTTCTCTCTCGCACCCACAGAATTGTATCTGGCACCTCCCGAGTTTGCTATGGAACCTCCAGAGTGTGGTCGTGCTCCACCAGGGCCTGTACGTGGACCTCCCCGCGTCATAGCAATTTACAAGAAAAGAAGCAATCATTTCTGTTCTCCCAAACCCTTAAAAAATTCAACAGAGCTCGAGACAATTTTTACAAGATCAAAAAACGTTGAAAATGAAAAACTCGTAACATTTTGTTCCCTTGCACCCACCGGCCCTAGTTGCATGAGCATTCTAAAAATGGCTACAAGACTTATATTTACCCGATGCAATCGTGCGCAGCACAGGGACTCCCGACAAAATCCTGTTGGATTATAGCGGGCGGAGTATGCCCAGCCAGTTTTCAAGCCGTTTGATGATTAACCTGCCTCTGGTTGTAAGGACTGGTCTGCCTTTTCTCACACACCGAAGTGTGCTTTCCGGCCTCAAGAAGTACGACACTGCGAACACCCCAGACCCTGCACAGCAAGCTGGTATTAGTTCTGGGAAACCCTTGGATTCACTGGATCGCTGTCAAACGACCAGTATACCACAAAGGAGCACCTGACCGTTCCCAGGTCCGTGGTACTCAGTTCGTTACTCTTGTGGCGCCCTGCACACGAGCTTGGCCTTGCCCAGGTCCCAGGCCAGCAACAGTGCCCAAAGTAGCAAAAGGTTGCGACACTGCGCTATTGGCCAAGCCTGAAATGGGAAGTGAAAATAGTGGTTAGGTTCAGCAAGGGATATGATTTTTGTACTGCACCAGGGCTGCATATATGGTCAGTGCATTGTACTGCACTGGCGCAATGCTAAAAGCCAGCCACTTGTCGCGCAAGTCAACTACTGCTGAGTGGCTGGCACTGCAGTGTTAATTACTGTAGTAACCGCCAATGAGCAGCAAGGAGGCAATCAACATGCAGGAGCCAATGCACTGTACGCTTTGCTGCTGCTGATGGAGTAGCAGGGAGGCGTTGTGCCAAATGGGCGTTTTTAATGCGCGTAAGGCGGCGTGAAAAGTGATTCTGTGGCAGAACGCCACCCATAAGCCAACAACACCCCCCTCGTACGCAAGGAAATGCTTAAGAGGGAAGGGGAGGGGACAAGCACAGGCCGCCTACACCCGTCAGAGGCGCAGCGTGCTGCTGAATAAGGGTGACTTAGAGGGATCTGCAAAACGCTTTTGCTTGCTAGCCCCCGCAAACGGCCTGCAGATCAATGAGGGCAGCGGCGCCGAGAATGATTTTGAGACTGAAAAGCTATAAACAGCTCTTTTCTAACATATCCAGCGCAATATAGAGCGGAAATAAAGCGCAACTGATCGCTTAGGCCACGTGGCAAAACTTGCATGCTGTTGGGTGGCTGGAATTTTAGTCGTTGCTGGCGTGCCAGCCACTTAGCAGCAAGCAAGCAATCAATCGCCGCCGCCGGCGTTTCTACAAAGGCGAAGCTCAAGTGTCAGCGGCTACGGGGCTCACCGGCATGTTTCTCTCTCCCGCCCGCCTATCATTTCAATCATGCCTCTCTCTTTGGTTTATTGCTGGGCGCGCTGCCCGGCTTTACTACGTGTCAAAATGGAAGCGCATGCATGACTGGATGTAATAGGAGCAGGACGGCCCCCCCGAAAAGGGGGCTTCCTTTCTTGCACGATTGTGCTCAGACATCCTTACCGTACGCAGCACACTAACGGCGCACTCACCTTTCGGTGAAGATGCGGATATTGAGGTGAGGGGCTTGGATTCGTGCCCGGTATTTATACCCGAAACTTTGGCGCACGGGCACTGGCGTGTCTGAGTTCGAAGCCTGCCAGGCACGAGCCATCATTCAGTAGACTACTGTAGAACCGTACAGGCATTCTGTGGAAGTGGCCGTTCTAGGGGTTTGGTACCGTGAAACAATTTCTTTATTGTACGCAACCTCTAGATCGGCCACTTCCTTGGAATGCCGGTGTAGCTCTAGAGTAATCTACTTAATTATTTTGCGCGTGGATGGCCGGATTCGAACCCAGGTTCCCTTGCTCACGGAGCCAAGTATAAATACCGGGCCCAAACAGCAACCTCACAATTCAACACCGCACTGGCAACAGTGGGCGAGTACAACTTGAGTAGTCCGGGTACGCTGAGGATGTCTGAACACAATTGTGTGTGAAGAAGGAAGGCCCCCGTGTTGGACCCCCCCGTTTCAAGACATCTACGTCCATCATGGACGGCCTTCCGTTTTACACGTAGAACAGCTTGTCCACGAGCAGCATAAATTGAAAGAGAGATGCATGATAGTAACGGGGGGGAAAGGGCTAAACTACACGACGTAGATAGTGTAGGCGAGTCAGCGCGCATTTGCACCAATAAAAACAGAGAGTCAGCGGGCACGTGCCACGGCGAGCTGCACAAGTGCCCGTGCCACTTCAGATCTTACTGTAGCCAATAATACGCCCCTATTTTGGATTTCAACCAGTAGATCCGCAGAGTCAGGGCATTCCCTCTATCCCTGCTCTCTCCGGCCGCCAAGTCAGCACAACGTAAATATCATAATTGCCATTTGGCGCCGTCTTTGTGCAAACGGGTGAGCGTAGCCGAGGGAGAAGAGGCATAGGGAATCGTGATCGTGCGGTGGGTATTATTGGCGTTACAGAGGACAATACGGCCCAGGACCCAGTGGACAAGGCTGGGGATGACGCCTACCCAATTACCGAAGATGAGCCTCGAGAGCACAATTTGGATCTAGGGGCCATCGAACCTGTTTCGGAGTAAGCCGTGGTGATCGCGACGCAGGTGGATGATGGCGGCAGTACAGAGAATCCAGTGGAAACTGAGCTCCACAAAGTCGGGGAGCAGATAGCCATTCCCAAGACCGGCGACGTCAGGGTTCAAGAAATCGCCGACGAGGACGTCACTGAGACAACCCGTGGATTCTTTTCAGCTTCTATCTCTAAGGATGGGTCTAAGGATGTGGCTACAACGTCTGAAGACAAGCCAGACTTGCTCGATTTAACAGCGAAGTATGGGGAATCTACTTTGGAAACCCTAGAAGGAACAACCGAGGGTCTGCAAGAGAACGCGGATGACGACACTGAGAACCCGCTAGATCGTGCTGCACACACGCGGGCTTTGGCCGCGGGACTCGAAAAGGCCAAAGGAGAAGACGACGAGGGCTCTGGGACTGGCCAACAGCGCGTAGTTGAACCTGAAGCGACTGCTTTCGATGTTGAGGGCGAAGCTAAAGTGCAAGATGCCGGAATGCTTACCGAAGATGTGGACACATCGCAAGAGCAGGAATAAGAATCAATTCCCAGTCCCGTAGTTGATGTAGATGCGGCTGTTGTTGAGGGAGGAGGTGCTGAAGAGGGTGCAGATGAGGAGTACATTGAAGAAGTTGATGCCACAAGGGAAGAGTATGGTGGCGAAGAGGACTTTGAAGCCGAGCCACCTGTACTGGCTTTTGCTACTCTCAATGTCGTAGAAGAGGATGATGATGAGTACGACGAAGCTGATGAGGGAGATGAGGGCCTGAGCGGACAAGTGCCTGTTGAGGTCGATGTTCGGGACGAAGTGGAGGAGCTTGACTTAACTGCGGAAGGGAGACCCGCTGATCTTGATGCTCATTCTGATATTGAAGAAGACTATGAAGATGTTGTCGATCCAGATGAAGTATACGGTCAAGCAATCGTTTAGGAATTAGATGACATTCAACAGGTCGACTCAGAGCAGTCTCCCATTGTGGTCGCAGAAGGTATGCTCACAGAAAACGTGCGTGTGGACAGTGCAACGACTGAAGCTGTAACAAGAGAGTCGAGTTGTGTAACTGGGATTGACGAGTCCGACGTGAACCAGCCTGGACCTGAAGTACTGTTGGGGACAGTTGAAGTTGAGTCCGAAGAAACTGCACCTCCGATTGCTGTTGATGAATTGGTGGCTGGTGAGCAAGTACTCCCTAAGCCGAGCATTCCGCATCTTAACGAGAGAGTTGAGAAGATCACAACGGCTGTTGCTGAGACAGCGGATGATACTGTAGAAGAAGAGAACATCCTGCGAGCGTAGGCAATGCTCCGGAAGAAGACATGTAGTGTAGAAGTTTTGAATATATTTCCCTAAGGGCAAAACAACAAGAGTGTGCTCAACCCTTTTCTTTGCGTTACACTTGAGATAAAGAATTGCTCATACCATTCAATAGAGTTATCAGCTTAACATAGTGGCAGGTAAAGGCCACTCTCATTCAGGATCGAAGTGTTCTGTACTTGATAAAGGGTATATAGCTACTGGTAGAAACCAAGTTGTTTTTGTTGTTCTTCTTCTTTATGGGCGCACATTGTGTAATTGCGACGCTGTGGTAGAATTTATCATAATTCCTTCTCAATCTCTCAACTAAGGTTAACCGCTAGCTACTCCTCGTGAATGACAAGTTCTCTCTACCACGTTACACCATTCTTAACTTCCGACTCAAAATATTGTTATATACTGTTATATAGGAAGAACGTCTGCGGTTCCCTGAACTACGAAACATACTACGATTCTTCACACCTCTTGAAGCGCTTTTCTCTACATACTGGAGAACAGATACTTCTGCTATGACAGTCCCATACTTGGCGAAACTCAGGTCAGAGACCCGATACTTCAACAACGAGGAGATGGATAGCAGACTACGCAATTTTGATGAGTCGACGGAGAAAGAGTTTATCCCCATTGACTCAGATATACTTAGAACCAGTAGAGAAGACTCGAATGTAGATGGGTACAATATGTACATCGAAGGAAAAAACCTCTGCGATTCATTACATCGACAAGCTACTGGACCTGGACGTGTTGCGGTGAGTGGAGTTCTACGTCTTTTAAGGGATGCCATGGCGGATATTCAGCAAGGAAAAGCCACACACTTCGAAGCTAGAGTTACCTTTAAAACAAGGCTGGCTTCATTAACAGAACATGCGGAAAAAACAGAGAACAATGTCACTTTACTGCATCCATCTCCTTGTACAAAATATTTCAGTTTCTCGGAGATCCATTCGCCAAACAATGGACACCACAAGGCATAACGGAGAAAGAAAAGCTCCTTGGAGCGCACGAAAAAGTGAGCAAGGACAAGCCCGCATTCGTCCCAGGAAGCATCTCAGAAAGACTGTCAACCACCTTCAACATCCTCAGAACCAGATGTGGCACCCTCAACTTCCATAGCCCAAGACGTGCAAGACAAAGTCTCTTGGACACATCCACTAGCTGTAGCATTGACCACAGTATTTTGATCTCTTTCCTTCTTTCATAATCTCTTTCACTTTTTTCATTTCTTCATAAAGGCCCACGTTTCTTGCTCCCATTGCCCTCTACTTCACACTAGTTCTTTATTCCACTTCTATACATTGTAGCGTATTGTACAGAAGTTCCCTTCGCATATTCCACATTTCCCTCCATGAGAACGTGAACAGTCTTCCTTACATCTGATAACCCCTAAAGTGAAGCTCACGTAGGAGTGTGCCATACAGCTTCATCAACGTAGAGCCAAAGTATCTGCTAAACGACTGAAAAATAGAATCAGCTAAACTCATCAACAAACACTCCAATCGCACTTGAACTATAAGCCACATCAAACTCATATCCGCAGTTTCAGGCTTCGGCCACCTGTCGTACCATGTCTTCTGTCTCCTTTTCATCTGGTACCAAATCAGTTAGGCTTCCGGAAAGCTAGGCAAAGGTATGTAGAGGCTAGTTTTCCTGGCGCTTCGGGTCTTCAATCTTTTGGAGATTACGTCCCAAGAATTTCAACCCAAATTCTTTCCTAGTACTCGGATCTACCTTGCCAGTAGCGGCTGTAGTGCCGATACATATCCCCAGAAACTCACCACAGCGTTGCTTGTCAATCGTTATATCAGAAAGGTTACGAAAAAGTTTGGGAAAGTACTTCCAGAAAATATTCCTCTCGATTGGTGAATCCACTAGACTTCCAAGTAGCCCGATACTCTTTTCTTGGTGTACGATCTTTGAACTGAACGTCGCCATCAGCGTCTCATGCAGAAACCGTTTGTAGATGGGAGCTTTGACTTCGTCCGCAAGAATTTCCTGGACTTCACATACTGAAAGATTAGTCCACTACTCCTCTACCGCTCCCTTTGCCTTCCTGTTTAAAACCTGTGGGACTTTTAAGGCTGAGATAGGTGTAGGGACCTTTGGAGTTAGTTAATGTTGTGTTGTACGAGATAAGGGTTGCCAAGAGGTAGATTTTACCCGTGTTAGAACAACAGTTTGTGTATATTCCTTTACCTCTTTGTTTGAGAGCACTGCACGAAAAGCGGATGTCCCAAACCAGAGGCTCACAGAAAAGCCATTGATAATACCCGGGAGAGTCTGGCTTGGTGATGGAGTGATCATAAGGGGAACGAATGTTGAGGGAGCACCATCACGATTCCCTATCCCTCTTTTCCCTCGGCTACGCTCACCCGTTTGCACAAAGATGGCGCCAAATGGCAATTATGATATTTACGTTGTGCTGACTTGGCGGCCGGAGAGAGCAGAAATAGAGGGAATGCTCTGACTCTGCGGATCTACTGGTTGAAATCCAAAATAGGGGCAGATTATTGGCTACAGTAAGATCTGAAGTGGCACGGGCACTTGTGCAGCTCGCCATGGCACGTGCCCGCTGACTCTCTCTTTTTATTGGTGCAAATGCGCGCTGACTCGCCTACACTATCTATGTCGTGTAGTTTAGCCTTTTCCCGTAACGGGGGGGGGGAGGCGGGAGAGAGGCATTTCGGAGATCACTGTGACCTCCGGCGTGCCATCTTTGCACTATGTAAACCAGCCGGCCGCGGCGTCCGATCAGATTGGTGATCTGATTCGCATACGCAGCGCCCACGCCACAATCGTGGTCAGCCTTGCTATGCATTTGAATTTGTTTCATTTGCATAAACTTACTCTAAACTGAACGAAACCTCCAAAACTTACGATTCGCGCAACGGTCTTGGGTACGTTGCCTGCAACGGCCACTCTGTGGAGGAAGCGGTACATTCTCCACCAGGATGACCGAAAACCCAGAACGAGGCAGGAGACAGAACGATGGTGTGATCAAAGTACGTGCTTGCCATTTCCAGTCTACCGTTGACCCTTCAGCCGAAACGCGACAAGCAAACTCCAAAAGGAAAGCCTAACAACACTTGTTCCCTACGCGCGCCGATGCGGAGTGAGTGAAAAGTATATTTTCGGCCAGCGGGAGGCTCAATATGGAGCGCATCTAAGCACCGTATCAACGCGCGGGTTGTGGTCTGCTCTTTTAGCGGATCTCGCTTGCCATGTATTCCAAAGAAGCACCGATTCCGTCCGCGCATAACCCGAAATGTGTGCCACAGGTCGATTGGCGAGGGGGCGTTGAACAAGAGGCGATACTGCACAAGCTGGGTGCGGCTGGCTGGCTTGCCTTTGAGAACTGTCAACCGAGCGACAGTTTCCCCGTCAGCGAGCGCCACGTTAGAACCTAGTATGTATGTAACAGAACTGTCCCGCAAGCTGTTCATGCAGTACGCAAAGAAGACCATTGCACTATCCTGGAGGAGCCCAAGAGAAGCAGTTGCCGCTCCCAGTCCCCAAATCACCTGCATAGCGGCAGCTGGAATGTCGCAGCGAGCTTTATGCTGAGGAAACTGTTGCTCTTCCCACCTCTTGTACGCTCGAACCACGTGCAAAATGAACGGGAAGCTTGGAACGGGAGTGCCAGTCAAAGCCACTTGCATTTGACGGACTGCGCTGATGTACTGCGGCAGAGAATCGCCACTCACGTTTTCTCGTCCAGCCTGTCGCTCTGATGTCAACCAACTGACGAAAGCAACAAGGTGAGAATACGTTACAGGAAGAATAGAGCGGTTCTCAAAAGTACAGAACTCAATCCACGCCCGCCACTGCAAGTTGCGACTGGCTATTTTTCGACCACTTTAGGCAAAATCTGACAACTGTTCGGCCGACTGAAGAATGCCTTGCGTGGCCTGCATGGAGCCGAGCCTTGCCAAACTGGCATCCGCCAGGGCCATTCGCCTACCCGAACGGTTAGTCACCCCTGTTGATCTCAAGGAGCAGCAAACTCCATTTCGGATTGAGTTTCCGATAACCGGACCAAAGGGTGTGCGGCGGCGCCCGCAACTCTTCGACGCGAGACGCCATCCGCAAGGCGTCCTGGCACCGGGCGTGAAGTGGCCAGTTCGGAATGAGCAGCATGGCCGAAGCTGCCGTCGTCTTCAGCTTGTGAACGGTTGCCGAGATCAGGTCCACAGGGGGACAAAGCAAGCGGACAGTTTCTCGGTCCCACACTGAAGCTAGTCCCGAGTATCTCTGGCGAAGAAGAAAGCGCGGGTGCTCTCCGACTGGGCGGTATGGAAACGCCTCTCGGGGTGCGTTCATACCAGCCACGACGGAACACCTTAGCTGCCTCGTTATCTGCGAGTCTCCTCGGGAGAAGCGTCGCGACAGCCCATCTGCAAACTTGTTCGTGACGGAAGGTTTCCACTCCGAGCGAAGTCGCGCACCAATTTTGTCTAGGACCAGCTTCAGTTTTCGAAGCTCTCTCATCATTGGGAGCGAAGCAGAAACAAAGAAGTTGGTGATATGCACTACGGTCTGATTGTCGACATGCAGGAGCATGTTCTGGTTTTGCTGTTTGATTACCTTCTGCGGGAGAGAGCCGGACAGCAACATACGAATTGCTTTCAACTCCTGGTAACTGATGTATTGCGCGCGATCTTTCCAGCTCCATATTACTTGAGCTCTCCAGGAGCGATCAGCTCCCATACTGATGTCTTTGTCGTTGAAAGTACCACCGTATCCCACGTCTGCAGCGTCAGTATGGAGAGCTGCCGAATGAGTAGGAGGGACCATCGGCCTTCCGTCCAGTTCCTGAGAGCTCAGTTGCTTCCATTTACGAAGATCCCTTACACTTTGATGACTCAAGCGGATCCGTCCACGTTTATCTTCTCCTCGAGCCGCTGCCATGTCCCAGTACAGCGACCGCGTGTAGAACCTGGCCCAGGGCATAACCAAGGAAAGCGCAACGCAAACCCCACAAAAGTGTTCGACTCTCTTCTTCTTGACCCATCTGCGCCCAAATCGTGCGTCCTACAGGATGGCGTTGGACAGGTTCTGCATCTTCTCCAGTTTCCGAGGCGCCACGAAAAAATTTATCGTTGTGTTGTCGATGAGCACACTAAGGTGCTCCAACTCTGTTGAGCCATCCCAGCAGCCTTTGGGGGGATTGAGTCGCAACCCAAGGCTTTTCAGAAGAGAGGTAACCACTCTCCTCACTCTGCGGCAATAGATTCTGCCTGCGATGACTCCGAATACGTAAGTTGCTATCAGGAAATCGTCCAGATACGCTAGCATTCGGTAGCCATGTTCTCGCAAGTAGCGAATAAGCGGGGCAGTGCGCTGCGTGAACCACAGAGGGGACCTTCGCCATCTAAAAGGCATTGCGACGCTCTGATAGTACCTCCCGTCGTAACGGAAGATTAACCAGTCTCGCATGTTGGGATGGAGTCAGAAATGCCGGTAGTCCTGCTTCAGATCGAATGAGATGAAATGATCTTTTTGTTGGATCTGCATGGCAAACTCTGGCTATGATTCCATCTTCAATGATACTTTCCTCCAATGCTTCGACTTTACGGAGAGGCTCACAAGGAATCTTCCCTTCTTTCCCTCCGGACTCTTTTCCCAAACCGTGAAAGCCGAGGATAGCACAGCTCCGTTTTCTTTGGCCTTTGTGGCATGTGCGTAGGGTATATCTTAATAAATTCCACTCTCAGAGCCTTCCTTGAGATCGGCCGTCGCGAACATCTTGTACTCCATAGTTTGGGGGATGTCTTCGAGTTCCATTCCTTTCCATTTCTCGAAGGGAACTGAAGGACTTTGGTAGATCCCAAATCGAACCGCTCTGCAGAAGAAATCCAAGCAGCCCAGACGACGGCGTTCTTCCATGTGGCTTTGTGGTCTGCGCCAAAGAGCCCGACGCCTGCATACTATGGCGACTAATTGTCCCCTACAGCCCCAAATTTGCCCGCTCTTTTCATAACATTTCTGGCACTGAGGGTGGCACCACCTTCATCAGTTGTGTAGTCATGTGAGTGTCAAGCTTTTCCAAACGCTCGACAAGGTCATCGGCAGCGGGCGTGTCATTCCGCCGCTCCAAACTAGGTAGCACTATCTTAGGGTAGGTAGAGTCTTTTGTTACTAGTGTATAGAACTTGGCTCTCATTTCTGTGACTCTGAGTTCATATCTGACCGAAATGATAGACCTGAAGACGTACAGCAAAGCCAAATCATACTTCTTATCTCCCAAACATTCATGTTGCAGCGACAGAGCTGCTTGGTTAAATTACATCCAACATTCTGCGGCATTGATATAGTTGTCTTTATACTCGTATGCGAATCTCACGTTCTTTTGGATTTCCATTCCTCTTCGTATGATCCATTCACGGTGCTTGAAAAAGCCTCCGGTGAAAGCGCTGACAGACGATTCTTGCTCATACGGGTAACGACACAAACCAGAATCTCTCTTATCTCAGAAACGTTGGTCTATGGTTGCGTAAGCAGTTATCCGAATCGTGTTGCTCTCAGCTTTAGCATGAGTTTTGCATCGAGCCATATGTTTTGCCTTAGCAAGAAGTTTTTCTGCAACAGCAAGAATCATTGAGAAATTGGCGACAGTAGACATATTTTGTACGTGAAAACGGTTTTTTTTGCTCGGTTTTCCTTGTTTGAAAAAATAAAAGTGCCTAATGCCAAGTGATAGGGAATTTCTGAAAAGAAAGAGGCATGTTGGAGATCACTGCGGCCTCCAGCGTGCCATGTTTGCACTATGTAGACCTGCCGGCGGCGGCGTCCGATCGGATGAGTGATCTGATTCGCGTACTGTCGTGAAATAATACGTTTTGAAAAAAGGGGCGGCCTGTAGTGGTAGCTAGGGACGGCCTAAAAAAGATAATTCCTTTGCTTAGAGAGGTAGAGTTGATGATAATGATGGGTTGGGGAACAGAAGAGAGGCAAAGGCCGAGCTCTGTTCTCTCCTTTTATACTCAGAGAGAAAGAAGCTAGTCATCTTTCTCGGTAGTTAGAGTCCTAACATGCTGGCATGAGTGCGGCATTGTAAGCAGACATCACACCATCCTCGGGGATGGTGAGAAGGCAGGACGCTTTCTTACCATCCCCAAGGATGGTGAGATGGTGCACTCCATCTCCTTCTTCCTCACCGTCTGACAAGGACGGTGAGCGAAGCTTTATCCTCACACGTACGCAGCGCGCAAGCCACATTCGTGGTCGGCCTTGCTATGCATTTGAATTTGTTTCACTTGCATAAACTTCGTCTACACAGAACAAAAAGAATTTCTTTCGTTAATGTTCTCACTTTACAGTATTCAATTTTCGGCCCGTTGCCTCGGTATCCATCGAAAATTTTTATTTAGAACGCGGTACTCCTCTGTGAATTCCGCTACCAAGATCTCTAATCTTTTTTCTAATGCATTTTCTAATGCTCGAGGCTCACCGGTTGTCTCTTTAATGTCCAACAACCTTCTCACGATATGCGTGGCTGTCCTGGACTTTGTTCCAGCTTATTAAACTCTTTAATATAATCTTCCCACATCCAGTTCTCGTCAAGTAGGTCATCGGCTACGGCAGTTTGATCGACCGGTCTGGCAACAGGTTCACGAGAACTTGATTTCTATGTGGGAATTGTATTACCAATGGATAGCGACAATGACTCTGGTTTGTCATGTTCAACAAAGACATTCTTTCAGGAATGTATCGATTCTTTGGGCAATGAGGCACTGCGCTTTATTATCTTCAGTCTTCTCAAGAAGTCATGTTCTGTGACATATGAATAAGAGTTGCCTAGATTCCGCAAATGTAAAAGCCTTTCGCTCGTTTTCGGGAACAACATTTCTATCTTCCGTTGCGCTGCAGAGAGCAATATGGTCAAGAGAGGAGTCGAATACTGCGAACCTTCTGTGATCCTGTTGGCAGCAACAGGAAGAGGAAATAGCGAATAGATTATGTGGGGGTCTGGCCGTCATCTCTCACTGGTTGGAACGTCCATTATCACATTATCAGTTGTCGTCAACTCTATACAATGGTAGGTTATCAGCCACTCTCTACATGTAGCGTGCATCCGTTAATTTATTACCTAGTATGCCAAAGTCGTCTAGGAATTATCTGAAGGAGTCATATCCTTGAATTTGTACTGGTCGTTTGCTTCGCTTTGAGACCGATATCGTGCATCTTTAACAATTCACGTTGTACCTCAACATAATGTTAGTCGATGACTTGTAGTCAAATGATACAAACTCGAAGGTCATTTACACTTGGTACCATAGGTAGAGGGATAAAAGGCCATCCATAAATAACTTTTTAGTTCTTTTCCTTTGCTACCTTGTACTTCACCTATGCATCTCTGCGCACTGTCTCATACAATCTGAGACCCTTGATACAAAGCGTAGTTATGAGTACCTTTAGCACAATTATGACAGTTCATAGACACCTAAACACACTCAAGACTGCGTGGCGAATATCTTTTGCATCTTGGTTTCTCCCAACCAACTTTCGCCAATCATGTTTTGCTACTCGACACAGCGTGTTTGTCTAAGAATTCTTAGCCCCGTTAAGTCTGAGTAAAGCACTGCGTGATACGGTAATAATCATTCGCTGTTTTGTCTGCTTGACTCAAAATAATCAAAGAGACGCGACTTCGTTTGAGAAGGGAATACTACTGAAACATGAGCGATCCCCTTCACAACCAGATATGTCATCCATGCAACAGTTGTCACAAAACATTCAAGAGCAAATATGATCTAGAACTTCATTTTGTACAGGCTCATGTTCTTCGAAATACATCTGCTCCCTCGAACTCTAGGGATTCAAAGGAACGTCGTTTTCGTATCACTGATGGTACTGCCGTTGGAGCAGGTAAGGATACCTCACCGTACAACACAAATGCTACGGGTGCTTCTTCAAACTCTCAGCCCAATGCTACTACGAAAGTCGGTAGCTCCTCGAGTAAATGCGCTGGAGTAGCCAGCTCAATTGGAAAACAATGGAAATGTCCAATTTGTGGAGTTGGGATGAAGCAGAAGTCTTCAGTGAATGTTCATGTAGCAGAGGTTCACAAGTGTGCTGAGAAGAAACCGCTCCGTTGCTCGAAGTGTGGTGCGGGGTATAAATCCAATTCACAATATACTACTCATAAGAGATTGTGTCAGGGCTCGGGCGCGAAAGGAACAAATTTCTCTACATCGCATCACTAACGAAACTACGAATCACGTATTCTCTTTTTGCTTCCGAGCTTATATTGTAGAAGATTTATTGTACCTAGTGGATTGGTTGCGTAACTCCAAACCACTACACTAAAGGTGGTAATGGTGAGGGGTCATGCGGGAACCACCAAGCAAGTCCCAAGGTACATGCATTATTCCGCCCGTCGAGGTTTGCCGACCTAAACGAAATGGATCAGCAGTCGAGTGTGCTTCCGGGAACTTACCTTCGGGATCAGAGAGGGCTCCTACGGAGGCAACGTAGGAATCGTAATTAGATAACTTGCGCTCGCAATAAACAATGTTAAGCAACAATGCGTTGCTGCCTCTTCTTCTTGCTGCACACCTAGCAATTTTTCTTTTTCGGCGTTCTATCTTCTCTCTCTGCGTGGGAGAGCGAAGACACCTACTGGACCTAATACTTACTTCGTATCATATGTAGCCCCGTGAGTGTAGCGCGGCTACTGGTTTGTAGTTCGTGGCTACGGTATAGGAGTAAGTATTATAGATTGTCGGGGTTCTTAGCAAACCCCCTGCGCTACGAGGAATTAATGTATGCGTGTTCGTAAAAGAGAGAGAGACACACACACCAAGGGTACAGCCCCTGGAGCGACGAATGGATCTATATGTGTGTGTTTGTTTGTGTTTACATGGGCTCGTGTGCCTAATTCCAAGACTACGGCAGGGCTAATCTAAGGACCCCTCTCTCTCAAGATAAAGCAGTAACAGGGGTGTTAAAAGTTGTCGTAGCCCATCTGGAATCACGATGCTAAATCGCTTTGCACTGGATTCCGTTGTGGTGCGGGATCACTGCAAGGTACTAGCGAGTCCCGCTCAGGGCACATGCAGTTCCGCCCGTCGAGGTGTGCCGACCTTCCGAAAAGGCTATAAAACACTAAAGTTACGCCGGATGAGGAAGCCAAATAAAGATGCGATTGAGTCTACAAGGGGAATTTAGCCGTCGAATAGGTAATTAGCATTCTACTTGTAGAAAGCGAATACTGTTGCCTTGGAATTAGGGGCACGTGCCCATAATCACACACACAAAGCAGCAACGTCTCCACATCTATATTGCAGAATAGTAACTCGTCTAGGTGTTCCAAAGTCGTGTAGCCTTCAAATATGCTGACCAGATGTCCTTCTCGTACAAACTGGCCCTCCCAATTCCGAGGATATGGTAGTGTCAAGGGTAGAACGATAGCCCTCCGCGTAAATTTCTGTAAGCTCATCTCAGCGCACCATCTATAGTAAAACGTGTGCAGGCATCCTTATTGTCGTACAGTAGACCCTTGTAGTCAAAACGACTAGGCCACATGTCCGGTGTGAACTGATGACAGTCGCAGCTGGTACACGTATATCATCCACCACACTTATTACTATTCCGTGCTCGGGACGAACTCATCTGAACTTCTTGTCTTGCAATAATCCCACAGATGTACAGTAGCTTCTTCTTCAGAAAGTTCAGTTGGCGGCTACCAGTGCGTGTATCCGTAGTCAAGACACAAGGCGCACAGATATCATGTAGCGGTCCGCTACCTTCTTGGGCAGTTCTCGTCGAGTCTGGGCAACCGAGAAAAGCGAGAGGAAGGGCCAGGCTAAGCAAAGAACAAACGCCGGATTAAATTGTCAAGTTTTACACTTATACTCTGGTTACATTGCAGACTAGAAATACGGGCTAGTTGGTTGGCCAACCAACTACGTGCATCGGGAAGCAGGCCAAGGTTATAGTAACCAAACTCCACTTGAAAGGATTATTTCTTTGGTTATCCAAGAGCATGTACTGATTTCGGGTGTATCGTGAAGACATCACCAAGCACTTCGACCATGTGCAGCTTTATGGTGAACTATAGAATTAAGCCACTCTTCTGATAGTGTAGACGCCGATAAAGCGACCATTAAAGGGATCGGTATCATCCTCTACTAACGGGGCAATGTTCTTCTGCGGTTCGGAAGGCATGTCAAGTGACGCATCAGTAGGGCTGGTAAACTCAGCACCGTCATCAGTACCGGCATCGTAGGCAATTAGTCTGCCCCTTCTAAACGAAATGAAACGTCCTCTCCTGACCAAGTTGACATTGCCGACCTGCACAAGCCAGTCAGGTGATGGTGCAATCATACCCACAACGGTAATGAAAGGATGTTCACAGTCAACAGTGAAACGCAACGTGGTAGAGTTTCCGGGCATTGTGGGTCCATCTGCACCAGCAACTGTCTTTACACCCTGCTCCGTATCACGAAGATGCTCAGCAAGAGCGACAAAACGTCCATTCTGGCCGGTTTCGGCAATTTGTTCGACCTGAGGTGAAGCAAGACTCCGGACGGTTAGGAGAGAAACGCGATTTGAGTGCGAAGCACCGGCCAGCGGGGAGTAGACAAGACCGGTTTTGGGAATGCGACGTCCAAACCTTCTGGGGGTTAGAAAGTTGGTGAAGTTGACCACATATTCAGCCTGGCCACTGCAGGTACGCATACGGCGTGTTTGTCGCATGCCCGTGCGCTGTGAAGCGGAGGCGGTCCCAATGAGAACAAGGGCGAAGAGTAGGCTTGTGAGTTGACGAATCATCTTGCGAAACTACTGGTGATGGGTAGTGCGTATGAGTGTGTTTGTTCTCTCTCGTGGTAGCTAAGAAGAGCTAGAGATGCAAAGCTAAAGGTTTCCATGGTTCCGAGTGGTTTATATGCGATGAGAGAAGGGAACACTACAGGTGCAATCTCCAGTTGGATCGCGCTGAGTAACGTTATGTCCGGTTACAACGTTGGCCATAACATTTCTCCGATGACCTGTTACTCAGAGTAGGTAGAACAGACGCACAACAATTCACCAACGATATGAGTGTGTGTTCATTAACTGCAGGGTAAAGGGTTAGCGGTCCGCTACCGTTGGTAGCTGAGGGCGCAGTTTCTACGCGTGACGTCAACGAAGCTACAGTAATCGCCGAATCTGACGGGTGGGTTGGCGGCGATGCGTTTTGTTCCTTAGCTTATCCCAGATTTGTGATGCGACGGAGGTAGACAACCCTATGCACTCCTTACTCACTTCAGGGCTGTGTTGTAAGCCGCTGAATATAAGTCACTATACCTCTCTTGCACCACTCTCTGGGCCGAACTTGGCCTCTGGGCTTTAGAAGTATAGTGTGCAAGAGTTTGACATGACACCCAGCGCAGGGAATACAGAGTAGGTACCGTTTACAAAGGTTATGCTTATACAAGGATATACAAGGACTGCTACCCCTATAAAAGGTTGGCAGTTCTCTACCTCTATCGAATTTGGCCGCGTCCACAGAAGCGCGTTTCTCCGCATCACGCGAGACGGCCGAAACAACAAGTGGGGCTGTGCAAATGTAGGGGATTGGCTATCAGGTAGCAATCTGAACCTGCTAACTGCTGTATCTAACCCTTTGCGTTCCCTGGTCCCGTTGGTAACTTACCAAAGCACGGCATCACAAGTTGGCCGTTCTGCTGCAGGGGGTAAGGTACGGATAACCTCCCCTTTAACCATCTTAAACCCTTTGGTAGACTTTTTCCATGATGGAGTGCTCTCGATATCCTTCGCACTCAATCATGATCG
Organism: Gracilariopsis chorda; assembly: GCA_003194525.1. Lineage (NCBI taxonomy): Eukaryota > Rhodophyta > Florideophyceae > Gracilariales > Gracilariaceae > Gracilariopsis > Gracilariopsis chorda. The sequence continues at coordinate 195,009 of NBIV01000079.1, forward strand.
ACGAGTCTCCCTTAGACGACGACGTGTGCACAAAATGCCATTGTAAACGTGGGAAGGTCTTCGTTGCCGATAACCCGTATGACGGAATCCGCAGCGTAACGTCGTACGTACCGTTGTACTCGTAGATGACTTTATTCCAGCAGAGCCACAGCAGCAACTTCGGTTTTTGAGCCAAGAGCTCAAACCGAAGTCCTTTTTAGATATAGGCTTGTCTTATGCAGTGCATAAAATGCACGTGCATGCGTATTTTTTCCTTCGTTGCCCACTGGAAACACCGGGACAACCATGCGTGGTAGTTTACCGTTGGTACCTTTGTACCAAGGGTACTGACAACTTGACTCCCGTACGGAGAACGACCCCATCTAAGTCGACAACTGTAACCGCTGACTGGGCCTGGTAAGGTAGATCAATCCTTCAGCACTTCCCCCGCCGACAAGGCCACGCTCGCACTGCTGCTCAAGTCAAACAAGGCATGACTACAACTCTCCCGCAGAAGCGAGCCTCCCCGCTCAATGCGCACTTGCCGGCACGCGCACGCCGCAAGAAGTTTCGCGCCAGCTCCTACGCAACTGTGCGACGTTCCGATCTCACAGGCGCGCAATCAGGTGTTCTTGTAAGTTGTACACCCGGCCATGAACAACATGCATTTCGCGATGCAGTACTCTTGTTTTCTCCGTACGTGAAGCAGTCGTCACACAAACCTGCAGAACCATGCCCTACTTCATCACAGTCGACAGCCCCCTCCTCAGCAGTCCTTGTCATGACAGAGCTTGCTGAACAAAAAGACGTGAAGACATCCAGTGCACCCGCAGAAAAGCCTGATGAAAGCAAGCAAGCACCCGCATCGTCCAACACCAACAATGCCACGTTGGAAGAAGAGCTTGCTGAGTTGAGAGATGCTTCCTCAAAAGTATTCACTCGTGTCATTGCTGATGTGAAGGGAACTGTGTTCCTCCGTGTCAACGACAAGAGTGTAGATCTCGAACATATCGTCGAGAGTGCGTTGATAGAGGCGCGAGAATCGGGCAGTGCTGGTTCTCGTCACTGCGTCAGAGTGATTCCCGTGTTCGGTACATGCTATGCAAGAGCGGAAGTGGCGGCTGCTACGGCTGTGAAGGTCGTGAAGCAACGTTTTCCGCACATTTCGCCCGGTGTTGACGTTTCGTATGCCATTGTTTACCGCTCTCGTTTGAACAATAGCGTAAAGCGGGATGATTTCATAAAGCTCATAGCCGATGCGATATATAAATATGAGCCTCGGTACAAGGTTAATCTTACGAAGCCGGATGTTGTGCTGATCGTGGAGGTTCTCAAGGGTAGCTGTTGTATTGGTGTCTTCAGGAAGTATTACCAGCTTGCAAAGTTGAATCTCAGGGAAGTCGCATGTCCCTCTAAACCTAAGGAAGAGAGAAAGGGCGTGAATGAGGGCTCGAAGCGAGCAACGATAGAAGGCAACGCTAATACCAGTGACGACAAGCCAGAAAAGGCCGCACCAAACGAGCAGCACGAGAATCCAGAATTGCGAAAAAGGAGCGAGGACGATAAAGTCGTAGATGTGGGCGAAGAGCAGAGCAAGCCAGAAAAGGCGGAACAAAGTGAGAAAAACGAGAGCACAGAGCTGGACAAAAGGGCCGAGGAAGATAAGGTCGTATATGTGGGCGGAGAGGAGAGCAAACCTGCGACGGATGAGGCTGAGCAGTTGCAGACAACAGCGATGCCTGCTGAAACTAAGGCCAATGAAGATGAAAAGAAAGCTGATAACGATTGTGCTGGTGAACAACAGCAAAGATGTTGAAGTCACATACTGAACAAAATGGCGACAAAGGTTTGAGGACAGAGCAGTTTACCAACAACAACAAGTGCACATGTCATCGGGAAGGAGAACGTGTGGTTTTCTGGGGTCCGGAAGAGCCCATAATGCTATCGGTTTACTGGAAATCACAGCTTGTACCTTCAAATGATGAGAGGTCGTACGGGTAACTGTTATCAGAGGGGTTTTTAAAGGCGGCGGTTCACCAAGAAGGCTGAGCTCGCTCCCGAAGTTGAGGCACGTGCCATGCAAGTGTCGAATCGCCGGCAGGTGTTCACCGTATTGAGCATTGAAACGCACTGCACTACGCTATGCACAAGGCTGAAGAACAAGGACATTACTCATGAGTTATCCTGGTGCATTTGAATGATTTAACGAGAGTGTCTGCAACAGTGTTTGCTGATGTAGGACATGCACGTCCTGATGCTCGTCCGAAACAAATGACGCACGATGGATCGGCCTTCTGTATAGAAATTGCAGGGTTTATAGCAGAAATAACGTGTTGAGACCTCTACACGTCGGGGCTTGACCCCCGGGCGCAACTCGGCTCGTGAAGGACGAAACATGGCCTACGGTGATGTGATATTGAGCCTCCCCGTCTGGTATTTTATGTCGTGGAAGGGATGGAACTTCAACGAGAACAGATGAGCATTGGGACATCCTCAGCTTTGATAGATGATCTACCAAGGGCTCTGACTTGAGGTTTCTATGCGGTTCTTGTCTTATTGCATCGGTTGCGCTACGAAGGCATATCCAACAATGTAGGACCAGATCGACTACCTTTGGTACCAAGGGTACGTTGTCCAGTGCAGCAACCTTACCAACGGTAGCCGGCCAAGCTTGGTGTCTTTTCAGAGAGATTTCATTACAATAGAAGATGACACGTGGCCTGCAAATGGGTTCTGTGATGGCTGCAAGTTGCGTTTTGAGGCTTTCCATTGGTGCTGAGGAGCAATCTGCTTTTCCCAAGTGCCTTGCACACGAATGCTAGTAACGATTAGATATCAAAACCACATCGAATAACACTTCATTGGGATTCTACGTAACGCCCGGAGACACCCTTGCTTATCGGCGACAGAACATCCTCTTGCCAGCCAAAAACACGTGCCAATGCTCGTTTGAGAACTTCCATGATGCACAGAGCTGCAAGATGCCATCCTGCCCCAGCTTCACTGGACATAACCCTTCTCCAGAGATCTGATTCCGTGCCCTGCCGAAAGCCAGATGCGTAAAAGAACGCAAACAGTTGCGCCTACCATGTCAGCATTCACGCGAGTCAGTCTGCCAACCTCACGATATGCCGACTGAATCATCTTCATCACCGTCTGAACCTTCCAGCGAGGCTGCGGGCAAACCATCGTCCGTTCTCTCTCGCTTCCGACGCCATCGCAGGGAAAAGAAATCTGAAAATAAGTCGGACCAGCATCCTCCGTTGCCGTACTGGCGCTTGTTCCGATATGCATCCCGCACCGATTTGGCCATGCTTGTGGCATCCGTCCTCATCGCCGTTGCTCACGGTGCTTTGTTTCCCGTACTTATCACCACGTTTGGTACGGTCCTAGATGACATTGGGGCAGCGTTTCTTCCTCCCGATGACGAAAACTTTGTCCCGTTTACGGAGATTACGGGCACCTACACCGACACATCCAATCTGGTTCTAGGCATCGCTATTGCAAGTTTCGTACTAGGTACCATGCAGCTTTCGCTTGCCGTACTGGCCGCAAATCGCATTGCCAATGACTTACGTCGTCGATGTTTCAAGTCCCTGATGCGACAGGATTGTCATTTCTTTGACAATCGGGAGACAGGCGCGCTCGCTCATCTCATAATCAACGATGTCAATCTAATTCAGTCTGGAATAGGTGACAAGTTACCCACATGTGTGCAATATACCTCTACTTTTCTTGTTGGAATAGTGGTTGCTTTTGTATATGGCTGGAAGCTCACCCTAGTCATCCTAGCAATCACACCGTTGTTGCTGGGCACTGGCATTATATTCGGCAAGGCATATGCTGCTGCAGAAAGTAGTGGGCATGGGGCATATGCAGAGGCCTCGTCAATCGCTACGGAAGCACTGAGTCTAATCCGTACCGTCACCGCATTTTCGGGGCAAGAAGAAGAGGCAACTCGGTACGAGAATTCACTGACACGTGCATTTCGCACTGCTGGCCGTGCTGCCATACTTTCCGGAATTGGTTTGGGCTTTGCGCTTGCTATCATTATTTCGTCGTACGCGTTGTCATTCTGGTATGGTTCTCGACTTGTACGGTCCGGAGACATTTCGCCTGGTGATGTTCTACTCGTATTCCTCTCTGTCGCTATCGGTGCCAGCTCGTTGGGCACCGCGGGGCCCGCATTCAAATCCTTTCCTGTAGCTCAGGCAGCTGCTCCTCGAGTATTTGAGATCATTGAAAGGCAAAGCGAAATCGACCCGCTGGATCACGATGCTGGACACATACCTGATCATGACATCATAGGTGATATTCGGTTCACAGATGTCAGTTTTACGTACCAAAGAGACGAGGTCGAAGAGCAAGATAGAGCAATGGTGCTATCAAAGTTTAATCTTGAGGTCCCGGCAGGAACGTCTGAGGCGTTTGTAGGTAAGTCCGGATGTGGAAAATCTACAGTAGCTCGTTTGCTTATGCGTCTTTATGATCCAACAGAGGGGAGTATTACGCTGGATAATGTCGAACTTCGTGATTTCAATGTATGCTGGTTGCGATCGCAAATTGGTACTGTTGCTCAGACACCGTCACTGTTCAAGCTATCTATCAAGGAAAATATTGCCCTTGGTGGTGGCGTGGAGTTTTCAATAGACCCTAAAACTGGGAAACGAGCTGTCACACTCCGTCGAGTCACTGACGAAGAAATTTACGCTGCAGCAAAGATTGCCAACGCCCATAATTTCATCACAAAGTTACCTGATGGATACGAAACTGTTCTAGGTGAACGCGGGGCTCTGCTGAGCGGCGGGCAGAAGCAGCGAATATGCATTGCAAGAGCCATTGTTCGAAACCCCAAGATTTTGCTCTTGGACGAATCGACAGCTAGTTTGGATGCGGCCAGTGAAAGTGTTGTTCAGAAGGCATTGGAAAACGCTTCAGTTGGTCGCACTACAATCACCATAGCACATCGTCTGAGCACTGTTCGCAATTCAGATTCTATCTCGTGCATTGGTGACGGAATCGTGAAGGAAAGAGGACCTCATTCAAACCTCATTCACCGCGAGGGCGGGATGTACAGAAAGTTAATGGAACTTCAGAATATCGAGCGGGAGAAGTTTGAAAGAGAAAAACGAGAATTCGCGGATGAACGAGACGACGACGAAGAGCTTGCGCAGGCCATCTCACAGAAGAAGTCCACTACCGTTAGTGGTATGCTCGTAACCGATTCAATCTCTCAATCTGTTCAAGGTGTGAAAGAAGAAAAAGAGAAGCCGGCGTTGGACAAGGGGCTTTATCTTCGAACACTAAAGCTGAATCGCGCAGAATGGCATCTCCTTGCCCTAGGAATTTTCGGTTCCGTTCTCCAAGCGGTAGTGCTACCGCTTACATCGATACCTCTGACGCAAGTGATTGATGTTATGATGCGTGGTAACAGCACAAGCGGCATTCGGAAGTGGTGCGTCGCTTTCCTCATTTTAGCAGCCATGGGTTTCATTGGCAATGCCCTACAGTATAGTTCTTTGAGTGTTGCGGGAGAAATCTTGACTATGAAGCTGAGACGACTTGCTTTTCGATCTCTTTTAAGGCAAGAAATGGGATACTTTGACCTCAAAGAGAATTCTGTAGGATCACTAACGCAACTCTTGTCGGCTGACGCAACTGCTGTAAAGGGACTCACTGGTGATCTTTTGGGAATCGCAATGAATACTCTTGCCGCACTCTGCTGCGGTTTGATTGTTTCTTTCGCTACATGTTGGCGATTAGCTCTGATTGTTCTTGCAATTATTCCTGGCAACATTCTTTCTGGATACTTTGAGGTCCAGGCGTCTGCTGGCATCGATTCTGGGATCCAAAACCAATTTTCAGAGGCTAATGGTATTGCCGTGGAGGCTGTCGACAACATTTCGACCATTCGATATCTTGGTGTGGAAGATCGGTTTATGGACCGCTACAACGCGAAAGTCGACGGAACCCTTGCAGCTAAGCGTACGAAGAGCATTGTGACTGGTGTGGCATACGGCTTTGCTGAGTTCTGTAAGGCCATGATATGGTATGCGACTTACAAGGCTGGTGGAAAGTTTGTGGAGAAAGGATACTGCGAATATGATGAGATGTTTACGAGTACTCTTGCTCTCATGTTCAGTGCAGCGATGCTTGGTGGCGCTTCTGCATTTGTTCCAGATCTAGTTGCAGCCAAGCTCGGAGCCACACATATTTTCAGACTGATTGATCGACAGAGCCAAATCGATCCAACTAAACGTGAGGGAGGGGACATGAATGGACTCAGCGAGAGAATAGCCATGAGGAAAGTGTACTTTGAATACCCAAGGAGGCCAGATTGCCGGGTTCTGCGTGGACTTAGCCTAGACATTGAGCATGGCAAGACAGTAGCTGTGGTTGGTGCTAGTGGTCACGGGAAGAGCACGGTTATCATGCTGTTAGAAAGGTTTTACTCAATTCGAAAAGGAACTATAAGATTCGACGAGAAGGATATCGACCGGATTAACGTCGAGAAGCTTCGCAGTAATATGGGTCTTGTATCTCAGGAGCCGGAACTATTCAACAGGTCCGTGTTTGATAACATTTCATACGGTGCCAATCTTGGTGGTGATAGTTTCATAACACCAGAGAATGTGGAGGCGGCAGCAAAGCTTGCCAATGCACATGAATTCATTGAGGCTTTGCCCGAGGGTTACAATACCTTGGTTGGCACAAGAGGCGAAGCTCTTAGTGGCGGGCAACGGCAACGTGTGGCAATAGCTCGAAGTTTGATTCGACGACCCCACTTGTTACTACTAGATGAAGCAACGAGTGCGTTAGACAGCGAAAGTGAAAGAGCCGTACAGGCAGCACTGGAAAGAGCTGTCCAAGGAAGAACTACCGTGCTCGTGGCTCATCGCTTATCTACTATTCGAAATGCTGATGTAATTGCCGTGGTTCGAAAAGGTTTAGTTGTAGAGAGTGGAACTCATGAGCATCTAATGCGAAAGAATGGAGAATATGCAAGATTGATTGAGCACCAGATTTCCGAGGTGTAGCTGTGCAACACGGCGTATTCTAAGAATTATCTCATGCTTAAACACGAGTAAAGGACTTTAAAGGTGGGAATAACTCCCAAGATTTGTATCGGTTTCACAGTAAATTCTGCCCGCTCGGATGTGGGCTCAACATACAAAATAGTGCAGACCATTTCGTTCTTAGATGCCGCCGAAGAGCGTCCCAACGTAAAGAACTTCCACCTTTCCGAGAGACACGGTTTTGATGTCGAATCAATAGTAAGAACATGGCAAGAAAGTCACCGGTTCATCTAGAGAAACAGAGGTGCTTTTCACTTTAATCTAGTGCCGGAATTAGGGACACGAGCTCATATAAACACGAATACATGGTAAATGGTAACATGGTTTGACGGAGCAATATCTTCCGGAGATCCACAGGATATCTATATATAGACTTATCTCTCCGCAGGAAACCAACAACTCTCGCGGTCGATATCCAAAAACGACTCTGGCTGTTTTTCCATTCTCTGATCAATCTAGGTTGTTCGCTCCTAGCTCGAATTGTCGATTGCCACCAGAACACGTAGTGTTTATATTCTTCTTGGCCCCAGAAGGGAGGTTAGAGAAAGTGCCATTAAGATTGTACACCAAGCTTTTGATACCCTTCGTAAACAGCTGCTCCCCTTCAGTTTCCTTCTTAGCTGCCTCAGTTGTCGATTTGGACCGTATTATCTCTCTGGCTAGGTCATGGAGAGGCTGCCTGGGTCAGCGTTATTTAACAAAGCTGATGGTGTGTGTGAGTAGCATACGGACCTATATCAACTGGATTGACACATTGAGATACGGTTCTGGAACACCAATTTCCTGGTTCCGCATTCCTGTGCAATACTTCAATGTGCTGGTCTCTTCGTTCTTTCATCTTTGCTCTCAGGATTGGTGTTCACAATGTACTAGGTTTCCACACCAGCTCGTGCGTACCTGTCCACCTTGGTAACAATGTCCGCAGCTTCGTTCTTACTAGTGACTTCGACCGCAGTTTCCGTCTTACCAAGAACTGGATTAGAGACCCTCTGCGATATTAGAGAAAGTTGGCTTCTCTGTTCTTGTGGCAACGGCTCTGCGGTACTGAGGTCGGGCCTGCAAATGGCTTTTCCGACGGTGTATGCCCAGTTGATAAAGGTTAGCGGAGAATAGCAAGACCTTGTTGTGATGCTGGCATATGCCTACTTTGACCTTTCATGAAGCTTGTAGTACAGTGACTTTGCGGATATCTGATCATTCTGTCGTGGGCGTGCTCGGCGGCCAATATACGAATGCGTAGAGAGTGTTGCATCAACGAAAGCCGAGCCTCGGCCGAGTTTCGGCCATCGGTAATAGACGATTCAACATTTGGAAGATACGAATACGCAGAACATGTCCTTGTTGCATCAACGAAGGCCGAGCCTCGGCCGAGTTTCGGCCATCGGTGATACAACAAGGATATGTTCTGCGTATTCGTATCTTCCAAATGTTGAATCGTCTATTTCAAAATGCTCATCTAAGCAGCAGGGTTTGAGGTCTAGCGCCTACCTTGATTCTCGGAGGGCTTGAAGTTACAACCTGCGCAACGGAATGAGCCGATGTTTGCTCATCAGTTTAGGAATCGGGAGGACCGCCTTCGGAAACATCGGAAGGAGACTCGGGCAGCGGGGGTGGTAATGGGGAGGCCATGAAGATGTTCTGTTGGCTTGTGACGGGGGCGTTGGAGGTGTTTTAAAGCAAGAGTAACGCAAGGGAGAGTGAAATGGTCGGAATGACTTGTGAGAGAGCCGAGAGCCGAGTCTGCGATGGCTGCACCGTCGTATCTTGTGGGAAGTGTGGGAACTGCTGCGAGACACAAGACTTTCTCGTGTTTTTCAACTCAGAATGTCTATATTTTAGACAAGAGAATTCTAATGATTACCCTGTGTGAACTTCAGACTGTGAAGCACGGAGCAATTAAAAGCAAAACGGTTGAGATCACAAAAAGCGCCCACCCAAAATCGATGGCAATCCTTAACCCAGGAGTTGTGGTGAGAATGCGCCGCGGAGGCAATACTTATCAGATTATATTCTCACTTCCAATCTGCGACCACCTCCATGGATGCGTTGTGACCCGGCTGTGTTGATATTATATGTTTCAGTTACCTTTGCGACCTTTGTACGCCGGCTTCTTCGACAAGCGTCTCCCATCAGAAACAAGTCCTCTTTCGTTGTACAGTTCAGCGCGAGATAAGCATCCGCTTTCGGTCAGTGGTTAAATGGCCTTTCTCTTACGGGACTAGTTCGGCTGCCCTTTCTGAGTCTTTCTGCTTCTGTTTGAAACTATAATCTAACTTGGAGCTGATACGAGATGCACCGTAGACCAAGAGCGCAGGAAACCGCGTTTACATACGCACCAAGTCGCTTGCATTTCCATCAAGCACTTCACCTTTGCGTCAAACACGGTGATTCATGCGCATGGTTGTCTTTTGCGTCATCTTTTCATTCACGACATTCGAGACGCATACCATTACTGGGAAAGCCATCTCCTTCCAGACGGTGGGCTCCGACCTGCACTGAAGGTAATCGGAAAGAGCACTCCACACTGCCACTCGTAAAGAGTACACGTACTCATCCACTACCAGCTCTGAGCAAAGAAGAAGAGAAGTCGCATCTTCCTGATGAGAGTGTATTGAAAGAGGATGTAGCTGCGAACAGAAGATATGAGGAAGGAGACGGCAAGAATGATAGAGCGGGGGCGCCCAAAACAGAACCAAATAAGGCACAGAATATGATGCCTGATGAACGTCGCGCTGGCAAAGCTATTCCGAAACCGTATGGTCTGATTCCCGGTGCCTCCCAACGCACCAGGCATTCAAGAGGAAGCAGACCAACGATGAGATCGAAGATCAGTGCTGTTCTAATCAATGGGACTCAAGCGCAAAGAAATGAGATCATGCAATTGCTACGAGAAGGGCAAACACTACTTTCCATACATGAATTCAATGAGGTGGTGTCATGTTTGATTCGTCAAAAGAGGCTGAGTGAAGCACTCTCCGTCGTCGAACTCACGGAGCATAAGCCGTTGAGTGATCTTATTACCATATCCAAGTCCGTGAAGACGTACACGATCTTGATTGACCTGTATGGAAAGACCCAGAACCTTGAGCGAGCGTTTTCGATATTCTACGGTATGTTTCGGAAGGGAGTACAACCGAACGTAATAACGTACAATGCTATGATTGCCGCCTGTTCGAGAAATAGCGAGGCGGATCTGGCTAATGAAGTTTTCAAAGAAATGCAGGATAATGGGTTGAAACCTGACAAGTTCACGTATGGTTCGTTGATAGATCTCTACTCAAAAAGCGGAAACGTCGACCAAGCGTTTGAACTATCAAAGGAAATGTCTCTGAATGGAGTAGAGAAGGACCAAACAATATACTCCGCCCTAATGGAGGGCTGTGGAAGAGCGGAGCAACCAGAACGGGCATTCGAGGTCTACGAGGAAATGAAAAGGAATGCTATCTGGCCAAATATGATAACCTTCTCTGTCCTAATAGATATGTGTGCGAATGCGCGAGAACCAGAGCGTGCTTTTCATATTTTTGCTGAAACCCGACATTGGGGCTACACCAGACCAAACGTTGTCGTTTACACGGCCCTAATTGACGCATGCTCTAAAGGAGGGTGGCCAGACAAAGCAGAGTTAGTGCTGAAGAATATGGTTCGAAACAGAGTCAAACCAAATCATATTACATATGGGGCTTTACTAGACGGATGGACAAGAAAAGGGGACTTTGACCGAGCTTTTGAAGTTTTGAATCGAATGGAATCGAAGCACAGAGTCAGACCTAATGCAATCCTCGTCGGTGGGTTGATCGATGCATGTCGTCGCCACCGACAATGCTCTAGGGTCAGAGCATTGTGGGATGTGATTGTGAAATACAACATTAAGCCTTCACGTATGTATTACCCCGGGCTTATCGCAATGGCAGTGAGCCAAGGCGAATTGCAGATAGCATGTGCCATCGTTCTCCATGCATACGCCAGAGGGCATCTACGTCGCGTAGCACTCAACAGCGAAAATCCGGCTTTGCACGCCATGGCCTGTGCTTTGGTCTATCTTCGGCATGAACTCAGAGTTGCTAATTCAGAAAAAGCGACACAAGAAACTCGAAAAAGAGAGGAGCGTTTGCGTGTGGTGTTTGGATCGGTGGCCATGACAGTTGAGCAAATGGACTCTATGACATCTTTAGCTGCTTGTGAATATGCGCTGTCCTGGGGTGATATTGAACTCGGAGAAGATGACTTTCCTGCACATCGGCAGCGGGTATCAAATCGAAACAAAATCAGCGCACTTTCCAAGAGCATATCAGAGGCAGCCCGGGAGGCAAAAGATCAGGCGTTTGAAAACTACCAAAGGTATCGCTCTTCGTGCGAAGCAAATGGTCAATAGCGCTGGTGTATATAGTGGTCCAGTTCTTCCAATGTAGCTGTGACGGTATAAACGGATGGCTAAACCTGGATGTGGTGCTGCCACGAGGGGCCCACCTTGTGTATCGCAATCATCTTCCGGATCACGGAGTTTCCGGTTCAAGTTTTATGTAATCGCGTCGCGATTCCTTCGTTCCTTGTTAGCTATGGCGTTGCTACAACATGTACAAGTCTTGTCGAACTTCTGTTCCCCCACTGTGAACCGGGCTGACCGCTTACAGTGATAGGCAAAGTCCACTTCAGGAAGTCCACTTTTTCTTGCGGCAGGTGTGTCCAGTTATGAGGGTCCTCACCCGGCCAAGGCCCGCCTTCCCAACCCATCTCAACCTCATCAGTGACACCGTTTTCAGTAATATGGACGCGATTAAGAAGTGGCGCAACATCGTTGTCGATGGAGACTCTGTGACTTGCGGCTCCATTCGCGCGTTGCCTTCCTTTGGCTTGAGGGATGAGAAACACAAAATGTAATAACCATCTTACAGAAACAACGCTTGTAGTGAACGATGGTGGCGCGTCATGCGGAATTGAGAATGCAAGAGATGTGTTCTTGCATGACATCACGAATTCACCGTGTTCTCCATAAATCTTTCGAAATACTACACCTTGTTCAGCGTTAGACGTGTTTTGACCGACCGCATAATCGGGGTTTATAACTTCATGTGCCTCTAAACGAGCGCCAAGACGGTAGCATGGGCGGTCCCCCTGGAAATGAAAAATAGCTGAAAGTGTATCACCGAGGTGATGAATCTTCTTAGAAAGGTAGAGGCGAGCAATGGAGTTGCTGCCCTGAGTAATCGCGTAAACGGGGATAACATTTCGTCTCCTTGCACGTTTCTTCTCGATATCCATACCAGGCCGAGGAGTCGGCAAAGCTGGCAACTCTCTCAAATTTGATAGGGTACGGTGGTCATTCGTCAGTGGTTTGTTCTTATTAACATCTTCGTTATACGGAGTTAATCTTCCGTTCAAGGAAAGCGCCAAGGCGATTTCAATGTCATCTGGCGGTGCACCATTCAACAATCTGGCTGACATACTAAGAGCAGTGGTTTCTTTCTCCTCCAAGAACGCATTAGAAAGTGGCCCTACTCCTCTTGGTGTAGGGACGGGTACGACCATTCTTGCTCGGCTTTCATCTTTTGCGGTGCCACCTGGTGTAACGATTCGGAACGGGACGCGGACGAGTTTTGGAGCAGTCGTATCCGGAAACTTGATGACAATGTGCAGTGCGTACGCATACCTTACAGCCACGCCCCGAAAAGTTGGCGGAATAGCTTCTGGAAGAACACAATCGACTTCAAAACATACACGCGAACCCGAAGTTATTTGTTCTCTTTCGCAGACAACAAGTGGTGCGGAGCGAAAGATGACTCCTGAATGCCCCGATCTGCCACCACCCCCAATCAAATTAGCGTCATATAACGATGCTGACCAGGGATATGGTTGACTGTCTGGCTGAGCAGGGACATGAACGACTCGCGGGGTATGAGAGGATGCAATTGGTTTTTCGAGATGATTGTCAAGCGTGTGACGAGATGATGTTGAATGTGCATGAGAAATGAGCCATGAACGGTCTGTTGACCAGCGGCCGCTCACTTCGCAAACTATGTAATCTACACGCGTTGAACGGGATGGTTCTGCTCGGGAACTGGCTGGGCAGTTGGCGTGGAGAGTGATTGTAGCGCGTAGTGATGAGCCTGGAACAAAGGACGGAGATTGCGTGTGGGCAGAGACGGTTATTGTTGGTGGATGTACCATGTTGGAAATGAGAGATTGCAGTCGGAATAGTCTGCGAGGTGCGAGCTTCTCGGCGATAAATTGAAATGGGTGCAGGGCCCCGGAACGCTGGCGCTCAACGGCGGGAACAAGGCCGGAGTTGGTCTGTACAAACAGGGGCAGGAGACGGAGACGCCTGGATAGGGATACAAGACTACTTTTGAACTCCTGAATTAACACGGCGCACGGAGTTGCAAAACAAAAACGAAAAAAAAAGATTCGCACACCATTCGAGTGGTTTCCGACAAAAGTAGTCACCGATCTCTGTGCACGAGGTGCTCATGACCGAAAAGCAAGTTACGTCTCTCCTTGTATCTTCCTAAAGCAGTTATCAGTCGAAATGAAAGCAACTGATGTCTTACGAAACACAAAACTATCAGTGAAACTCATACGCAGCACGATCGGACGACCAGAATACCAAAGAACCATCGTCCGCGTACGTTTCACGCCCTTTCCCAGATCATCTTCGCGCACGCTCTAACTATTTCGCTCTCTTCCTCCTGGTCCTGTAGCACCTGGGTTTTCGAAGGCTGAATCAAACAAAGATTCATGAGGACGGTCCACGAGTTTGGGGCATGCTCGAAAAGGTTCTGCATCTTGTAAAGATTGAGCGAATACATGCAGAAGAGCTGTCGGATTCATCTCATAAGACTTTATGAAGTCGAGATGCAACTTGATCCTGGCTACTATCGGACATTATATCGCGTTTGCACTCTAATCTGATTCATAATCATATCATTCTCTTCCGTTCACGAGATGGAAACCAACCCCCTCCAGTTCAAGAGATGATATCTGAGTTGAGATGTGCAAGAACCATGTATTTACATAGCATAGTTAATCGTGTGGAACAGTAATACGGGACCTATTTTGTGTGCCATTGGCGTAGGACGCGTTCCAACCTCCAAGTGAGGCTTGCTGCTAGGAAGGAACCCCCTCAGAATATCGAGAAGCTCGCTTGCCGTGTCGTGTGATTTCCAAGCGTATTTCCCCCTTTTTCTCCACTTAATGGAGCTGTTTGGAGGCGGGATCTGCTGGTTCTGTGAAGCAATAAACATATTCACGTTTCCACGGTGAGACACTTGGTGCTGCACCAAAGTGCAAAGGGAACAGCAAGGGCATCTTCACTTCCATACAAGGGAAAACATCGCAGAAGTATTGATTGCATTCCGACTGCGTCTTCATACCCAAGAGGTACTGAAAAGCACATGTGAGAGATTCTGCCAAGCAATTTCGACTTGGAAAGGGATACTACGGTATATGCTCATGATTCTTTTTTGGGCTTGAGGTTGCGGTTTGTGATTTCGTGTCCGAACAAATGCTAGTTACAATGCAATAGAAGGTAAAGAAGGACAGCTTGATCCGTTCCCCAAACGCTTTGCGTTAGGTAAGGATTGAAGGGTTATCGTTCTTCGTGTCAACGTACCTCTATTCTTGCGTCTATCCCACAAGCTGGTTGTGCAACGCCACTTGTCTATCTACTGGAAGCACATCCACGGATCCGTGCACGATAGCACACTAAGCTCCATCCGTTACAACACCTCGCTTGGAATGTAAACGGATATGTCTCTGACGTGCATGCTATATCCTCGAACCTCTAGGAATTCTACACTGGACTCGGAAAAACATGTCTACCATGGGTCTATCAGCAGCTCTCTTCGTTTGTCAACACCTGTGGTTTGTCAATGTTTCATGGTTTCTCCGAAGAGATCGCAACGCACGGGAGGTGGCCAGAAAGAAGCTAGGCCCTCATGAGATACGCGACCACCTACTATATACAATGTCTCACCCTTCATATCCAAAGCCATTTTATATGGCGTTTGAAGTTGCAACAGTACTGCTCAGTTCCGCATGGAATGGCATGTTCCTGTACACTAACAGTTTATGAGCTATCTTGTCTGTGAAACCGAGAGCTTAGCGGCTTTCAAAGAATTAACGTTGCGCACAGCAACATGAGTGTACATAAGGACCAAAATGGAAAGCATGTTAAAGCAACAAAATCGACGCCCGTCTGGTGTATACCACCCCGATCTCATTTCAATATACCCATGCACAATACCCAATCACCTCCCTCTACAAACCATGTTACATGACCTGCTGCAAACTTCTCTCCTTCTTAAGTTGGTCTAATGAACCAACGACTGCATGAAATGGACTTGACAACACATCACCGCAGCACCATTCACCACCAGATGCATTGGTGACACAAAAGCTCCATCGGCAATTCCTGCATATTTGCGCCTAGGAGGTACACATGACATCAAGGCGGTGGAACCGGAGTCCGGCATAGAGCACACTCCAGGCGTATTTCAAGCCACTTCTCCAGGCAGTCGCTGTGAAAGAAATGATCACATGGGGTAACCATCCGTTCTCTAGAGTTTACAGGTACCGGTTCCATGCATATACAACACTCTCGGAGGGGCTCGGGATCGGCATCTGCGGCTAGCATTTCGTCCTCGCTAGCACCAGCTTCAAGATCCGCTGAATCGTCATCTACGACGATGGGACGAAAGTAGTCATACTTTTCCGGAAGAAGCTCTTTCGGTATAAACCAGCGCGGGCCAAATTTGTACTGGGACAAGAGAATAGTAGCCTGTGTGCTTAGCCATACAACCAGAGCAATGGCCGATGCAGGTTGCGGCTGCACGTGCAGAAAGTTGTGAGGGCAGCCCCAGAAGTACAATGGGATAGCAAGACGAGTGACGGTTGTACCGATAATATACGAGGGAAGCAGAGGACGACGATGGTCTTCGACAGCATTGAGTACTATTTGTGGTACCCAGAACGAAAACAAGGCAAACAGAAAGAACCGCATATGGTTTTGGAGCTGATAAAGAAGAAGAATACCAATCAACAATGAGCCGTAAAATCGGGAATATAGCGTGGAGAGTTCTCGGCGCATCGCCTCCCAGCCTTCAGAGAAACCAGAAGGGCGGCGTGCCTTCCATATGAGCAACATCCATCTCATTAAAAAGATGGAGAAGCAGATGAACTTGAAGAAGGCAGCAGTAGCAAACGCATTGAAGAGCGGCTGCACAGCGATGCCCATAGTGAGATGTCCAAGGCACAGGTAAGAGTCTGCAACAGCTTGCAAGCCCACGGTCATTAAAGAGACACGACGAGCGCCAGCTTGGGTGCTTGTCATTTCCATCTGTCTGATGAGAACAATAACTTGTATAAAGGCGACGACGGTGACAAGCAGGGTGTAGTTAATAGCCTTGCCAAAAAGAGTTACCGTGTCGAGGGTGGACAGAACGAGGGATATTCTGGTTTGACATTGCTTGGATACAAAAACACCTTTCATCTCTACAAACTCATCAGTGGGGTCCAGTTGACTGCCCGACAAAACGCCAGGAACGTTGGGATCGAGGCGCTGTGTGTCGCTTTCGCTAGGGGTCTCATCGGTGAACTGTCCCTCGGTGACATGAAAAGTGGCATGAAAGGCGCACTGCGCGGCAATGAGGGATCGAGGGATGGCACGTTGCGCTCGGTACTGTTTGCGATGCTTTTGAAATCTTGGAGATACGGCCTTGAGGAAGCGTTCTTCCGTAGTATTGAGTTTGGTAACCTTCTGATTACGCGAATACACCGTATAGAGGCGGTGCAAAATGTCAAGCGCATCGCTTGAAAACACATCACCGACGACAATGACGGTGCCGGACAATTGGTCATACAAGCCCAGCAAATTTAGGGTGAGGTCACGTGGAGTTCCGTAGGCGCCATCGCGCAAAAGAAGGTCACCGAGGACGAGATTAACGGCGGGAGAGAGAGTGGTGAGGTGGTTCTGCGCTGTTAGCAAAGCGAATCCGGTCGATTTATGGAAGGTGGCGTTTGGAAAGGGACTATTTGCGTCCCATGTCCCGTCATAAATACGAGCCAAATCACGCGGGAATACATGTGGGGGCGGGGGCGTAGGAGCGGGAGCAGCAGAAGCAGCTGCCAGGGCGAACAAAAGCGCGAGCGCGACTTGTAACAGGAGCGAAAAGGCCATGTTGGTACCGCGGAAAAGGGGGAAGGCCGCGGCGAGCAGTTGAGACTAGACTGACATGGTATGATGGCGACAGCGCGCACAACGTCTATGGTGGTAGTGGAGAAGCTTTAAACGGACGGGGAGGTCAAAGTTTTGAGAGTGGTGCGTAGAAACGCGTGTGGCGAACTGGCAGCCGAGGGAACTCAGGGCGGGGGGCAGGGTCGGGGGTTTGACTTGAGAAGGGGTTGGGTTTCGCGTGGTGGACGGGTTTTGAGTCGATGCGTGCGCAGGTCGGGCCAACAGTCTTCAGTTGATGCGCGCTCGCTCGCTGCTGGCGCTATTCTGGGCTTTCCGTGTGTAGTACTGGAAGTAGCCTCACATCGCACGTTGATTGGAGCACCCGATACTGTAAGCCGGTTGTCTGTTAGCAATTTTCGCTGCCATTGGATTCGGATTTGCGCTGGACCGCCCTGTGATCTGTCTGTTCAGCACACTCTGTTGGGCTTCGGGGTGCTCGTGGGGGGAGTGCACTTTCTTCATCGTGCGCTCTTCCACCGATCGTCTGGAGACGTGTTTGATCCTCTCTTGTATTGGAGTCTGCGGCTTGGACGCTTGTCATAGCCCCGAGTGACACCTTCCCTTCGTCTTTGCACTGTTCCATGCATTCGCTCACGCCCTTCTGCGCTGGAGTGCGCGGACGAGGCTGCAGCTCACCAGTTGTCTATCGAACGGCGCTGCGCCGACCAGCCGCTTTCTCTTGCCCGGTCCACTTGCAGCCATAGTTATCAGCGATGCAGCACCCACGTTGGAATGCATTTTTGAGAATGACTCAACCCCCCGGCCGGATCGCCTAATCGTTCACCCATTGTGACGTTCACCTTTTGTGTTATTGCAAAGTTCACCATGAACTCCGCCCGCATCAGTCAACTGCTGCTATGAACTCTCGCGTTTGGTATCAGCTTTCATTCCATGCGGGAGCCAGCGAGGACCTTCTTACCCTTGGTAAGAAGGAATAAGGCTAGCCTCACGCGTCTGTTGTACAGAGCGTGCGTAACACGAATAGTCGCGTGTGTCAACTGCAACACCGCGTTGAGATAAGCACACCACTAGAATCAGTTTGACCATTCATCTCCGCCAACTTGTGCACACACAACATGCATGCAATGCAAGTCATTCATACTGTACCTTTGGTGCTTTTTGTTCACCTTCATGACTCTCGAAAGCGCGGAGCAGTCGCAAGCCGCTCATCGTCTTGTAATGCAGCTCCTCATGCTTCCCGTCCGTACAATGGCTCTTGGAATTCATTGACAAGAGTAGAGGGATAGTTACCCATCTCAGTGGGCCGAATTGTTTATGAAACTCCACCGTGAGCAAGAGGTGCCTATTCTCAATTGTGCTGGTGCTGCTGTCTTTACCAACGCTATCCGTCGACCCCTTGTTGCCTGTACCTGGTTCGACCACAAAGCCTAAACTGTTTCTTCTTGCACAGCAGGTCCCGTATTTCTATGCAGTACAGTACGCTCCGCTTATAACTGCTGTTAACGCTAGCTCTAGACATGATGTCTTCCTTTCGGAATTCTACGTGGTTGCGATTCTCTCGTCACCATAGGAACATGAAACCGGAGTCAGCACCTCTTGAGTAATCCTTCGGGAACAAATATTCCGTTGGAAAGCAACCAAGCGTTCACCGCCCTCCCCGCAACCCAGTCACAACAATTTGTTAGCGTTTCACTCTTGTGTGCGTCCACGCACGAAAAGTACAGCCAATGTGTGTGCATGCTGGTGAGATCATGACAGAAACTGCTAGCCTTGAACCTCCTGGTAAATTCTTTTGTGGTGCACCTGTGCCGGTGCCTCTGCAATGTCGTATATAACACTGGGCCGTATTCTTTTCTGAACACAGCTGCATTGACTTCCGGCACCTGTTGACTATGCTTTCACCGTTTTCTTGTTAACACCCCATTCGTACTCCACCAGAGAATGTGCTTCGTTCGTCCGGTGAACTGCGGATCGTGGTAAAGGGTTAACAGGGTTAGAGACGCTACCCTTCGTAGCTGCCAAAGAATTGATATATTGTTACCGTTCGTCGCATAGTGTGTGGTGCATAATTGTGCACCATGTACTACCCCAGCGCCGAAACATCTCGTAGAAAGTTCAGAACTTGACGCGGGAACTGCAAAATTGGATATCATCAGGGTGCATAATGCATCATGATGGTGTCATTAGCTTATACTACCACCTACATCTATCAATTCATGTCCTGTATGTAGGGTTCATGGGTGCACGCTACTACTTCCGAAAGCGTGGGGGGAGTTCTTATCACAGACTTTGTCTCGTACTCATCTATCTTTCAGGAAGCTATTTTCGGGCATTCTTCTACCAGTCTCAGAACTTGGAACTGAAGGAAGAACGGGCGATCTTCTGTGGTTAATCTGTTGCAAAGGAAGGAGTCCCGCATGCTTTTAATTGCCGAATCTGAGAGAACAGCTCGTGCGGGTTGTAAAGTTACGCAAGAACGCAGCACAAGATACAACGGTACGGGTTAATCCACGTGCATGGATGATGGGGCGATCCTTGCTGTCCAAGTCTTCTGGCTTTTTTCTGCGTTGGAATCAAGATCTGGACTCCGAGTCCTCCAAGGTCAGGTTAGATAGAAGTGGAACAAGAACGGTGGTCCGACAAACTCTGAATTCGCAATGAGGCGCCTGCAAAACGTGCTGCGTTTTCGGGCACGACAGGTATCTATCTACCAAGGGTAGCGGTCCGCTACCAGCAGTACCAACGGTATGATACGATTCACAGAAGTCGTTCTCTGCTAGAGGAAATGGCACTCTGGTTCTCTGTATCATACTGTACAGTATTCTGTACTGTGTTATTGCTGGCAAAAGGGTTAAAAGGCTAACGGGCTGAAAGGGTTAGACCGCTAGCAATCGCTACTAGCTAGTAGCGTACAGTAGGACGTGCTTCCGGAGCACTGGAGAGATACGGTATCGAGATCGCACGTTGCACTGTTTCTCCC
This sequence comes from Gracilariopsis chorda, assembly GCA_003194525.1. Taxonomy (NCBI): domain Eukaryota; phylum Rhodophyta; class Florideophyceae; order Gracilariales; family Gracilariaceae; genus Gracilariopsis; species Gracilariopsis chorda. The sequence continues at coordinate 215,236 of NBIV01000079.1, forward strand.
CACCGCAGAGCACAAACCGTGCAGGTGGAAATGACGCCGTTTGGTATTTCAATTCCACTTGTGGCCACCAACTTCTCCATTAATATATCTGCATATCCGCATTGGCCCAATGTCGTCATGAAGAGAAATCCGCCTCCTCTGTAATGATATTACATGTTCAACTTTTCGAAAGAAGCATTATGTGTGGCCGCAGTTATTTGAATGTTCAACCTACAGGTATTGACTTAGCCCGGGTTCCTTGTTGCCCCATCCATGTGTCATATCCCAAGGCCTTTGGGTACTCCTTTCTCATCTGAAAACCTGACAAGCTTGCGAAAAGCCAAAATCTCGAGAACGCCGAAGAGACGTAAAATCTGTCCTTGATGAGTTATCTCGATCCTTGAGCGAAAACATGAAGGCAAAATTATGCTGCACGATGTCACACACTGTTCGAAGAGCGACGCACGACGCTAGCTAGAGATGAGCATTACCACTGAAAATAGAGGGGTGCTAAGGCGTAGACCTGTATCTAAGAAACTTAAAACTTCTACATTGCAACAACGTGAAGATGTAGATAGGCGTGCTTGTCATGCGCGTGTCACCATACTTCTGTTATGTACCCTTGTAAGTTATGAGTGCCCCTGTCCTACAGATCGAGGATCGGCATCGTTAATCGTAAAGTTGTAGAAATTATTTGAGTCCTCGATCTCATTGGAGCTTGTCCACTGGCGTTTCTGACAGTACCATCGCCCAAAGAGAAAACGTCGAAACCCTTCCCCTGTATTCGTGCGGTGCGTGCTGTGGTCAACCCTTCATCTCTTCTTTTCGATATCCCATCGCAGTGTACACTTCTGTCGCCCTATATAAGCAGAATGGGAAAGAGCAGGGCCACGCCAGGGCCCAAAACGGGTGCACTGAACACACACCAGAAAGGCAACGCCAACTATTGCTCGCTCTCTGGTTTTCACGATGATCCGTAAACTAATTGCCTTCGTTCTTGCCCTTGCTGTCTTCGAAGTTGTTCTTGCCGAAGGACATTGCACCGGCAGAGCTCTGTACAGGGTCACCTTCCGCAACCTTCTGACTCCGGAGAACTTTGGAGATCTCATTCCCGAAACCGGTTTGGTTTTCTCACCGCTTGCTGGAGCCTCACACTCCAACCGCATCTCCTTCTTCACCATCCGCGGTTTCGCCTCTCCTCAGGTTGAGCAGATCGCCGAGACCGGTCAAAATGGTCGCTTTGTCAGACTCGCCCGGAACCTGAAGTATTCTCGTCGCGGTGTTCTCAGCGTTTCTGCCGCCAATGGACCTACAATGCCTGGGAACACTACCACTCTGTACTTCTTCGTTGACTGTGCTCATCCATTCATCACTATGCTTGGTATGATTGCCCCTTCTCCTGACTGGATCGTTCAACTTAATAACCGACCCTTGATTCGGGACGGGGAGTTTATCTCCGGCGAAAACGGAACGCTCATTGCTTATGACACCGGAACTGACGACGGCAGGGAGTTCACCAGCCCGGTCGATGCGTCCCTTGACATGCCGACTGAGCCCCAACAGAACATTGCTCCGCTCGTCGAAGATGAGACTGACCGATTCGAGGGTCGCATCGTTGGTATGTTCTACATCCAGAGAGTCAAATGAGCGAGAAGTCCTGACGTGGGGAGCGAACTGCTGCAGGCGAAAACATGAGGTTCCATAGTCTTCTCTTACTGCAGATCTAAGCCGATCTCTACGGTTCAAACTCTGAAAAGTAAAGCAGCTGTAACTGCAGTGTTTGCCGGGCCCGCTCCTCTTTTCATTGTTATGCGAAAGGAGGGGATATGTTCACATTCATGATACCTTTGTAACTCTAGCTCTTTACGCCTCCCTGCCGTACTAGGGATTTTGTTTCTCGCGGTGCATCAATCATCAATGGCAGCAAAGCTAAACAAAAGTTTACTTTCGGGCACTCCTACCGTACCGTGATATTGCAAATATCCACCAATGTGCAGTCTGTTCAAATGCGGCATAGGTCCAAGTCCATGTTTAGTGTTGTGATTGTTGTTGTCGTCGTAATCTACCGACCTTCCGTCTCTTGAAAGTGAAGTGGATGAGCTTTTGGGTCTGTTTTTGGAACGTAGGCGTCATAGTCAGGCTCGTCGCCAGGCTTGTAACGCAATCGATAGGATTGCAAACAGCGATTTCTGGACTTGATTCGGATGGCAATCCGATTGCGGTTGTCACAGCAATCTTTCCCCCAAATTGCAATTGATTGATCACAAGATAAGCTTGATAACTTTGCAATATCCATCCTTGCCAAACTAGACTAGAAGAACACCTAGTCGTTACAAGTCGAGATTGATCGTTAGAAAACGGTTTCCGGTATATACTCGATATCGAATTTAGCAATATCTAGCGGTTCAAATTTTTGACAGAACACTAAACCTTTCGTCACATTCCGCCGTCCTTATAAGATCACATCATAATGCCTAAGTACCGGAAACTACTTCCAGCTGTGTAACACAGCCTTGAAAAACACTTGTATAGAGTTCGCAAACAACACTAACTTCGAAACAGACTGTATGCGCTCTAACCAAAATTCATACGTGTTTGTCAGAGACCTATCAAGACAAAAGCATCCGAAGTGTCCCATCGACCTTACTTTACAGATCCTACCCCTGGTAATGGCACTCAGGATTGCATTAAAAATATGTGTGTTGATGACCGAAAGGGTGTTGGTTCCCGTGAGAGACCCAATCGCCTGTCCATTTCGCTTCCCTCGTTACTAGAGGGAAGACGGGTACACCTAGTGAAGGCGGATCAGCTTGTACCCTTTAAAAATATGGAATGCAATCGCAATCGGGATTTGTTTTGTGGAGTAGATCGCTAGCAAATATCTCCCCATCAGATTGGTACCATCCCTGCTCGTCGCTCTCATGACAAACAGCAAATATCAGATGCGCTCCAAGTTGAGTTGACTACCTTGTAATCTCTTACCACTTTGTAGTTAGGCACTTCAAATGAAAGCGTTAGAATACATTTCAATGCAGTAAGAGGGCTCTTGAAAACAGTGGCAGCGAAAAGCACTGATGTGTCAGCGACAAATATCCTCTTTGCGCTTTGCAGGTTCTACCACTAGACTGCAGCCAGTGACCATAAAAGGGTGCTGCATGCCACTTTTTCGACTTATCAACAGTCAAGTTACTTTTACAGGCGACAAAAGCATTACGAATCAGCAAGGTGAGTGTTATCAGGTACCGACGTCATTGCCAAGATGGCCCAGTAGCATGGCGTCAGACTATCTTGTCAGATCCGAATTAGACATGACTTGTACGTTCAGTACTAACGGTCAGGTAGCTTAGCAAAGCCACTGACCAAGGGCGCGTAGCTTAGTACAGCTGCGTACTTAAGCGCCCAAATAAAGGCAAGACTCTGATGGAAGAGAAGATCATCAGAGATTATTGTGCCGTCCTCTTTTGTTGCGCTACGCTACGCTGTGAGTTGTTACAGTGAGGATTGCTAACCCTTTCACTATTATCGGACTAGCTCCACCACAGACGCTTACCGAGTTCGTTCTTATGCTCGACTTCTTAATTTCCGCGCCCTCTGAAGAACACCTGTAGAAAGGTACAGCAAAACAAAAACAGAATCAATCTTATCAAGCTTGCCCAACGCAGAATCGGTGACAATTGTTTAAAGATTTGTTCACTGGCAGGAATGCAGACTTTTTTGCAACGTGTTGTAGCGAGCTAAGCACTTCCTGTTTATTTGTTGAGATCATTTGTCCAGAGGTACAAGCCGATCCGCCTTCACGAGGTGTACCCGTCTTCCTTTCGTCAGCGAGGGATGCGAAATGGAAAGGCGATTGGATCTCTCACGGAGACCAACAGCTTTTCAAAACGTCTCCACGCTGAACCGTCCTGCTCCTTGTTTCTTTGACAGCTCGTTACAGATTACATGCGCTTTTAGCGTTCTGTGACTACGGTTCAGATACAGAACAGTTCTGTTTCGCCCGTTGGAGACTACAACAGCAGTCTCTGCACACCTTTGGACGATAACGGGTTTCCACAACGGACCAACCACTTCTTCTTCTTTATTGTGAGCGTGAACGTCTATTAATCGTACATCGTGAGCTTTACTACCTTCTTCTTCTTCTTCTTCTTCTTTATGGGCGCACATTGTCTAATTGCGACGCTGTGGTAGAGCTTATCATAATTCCTTCTCAATCTCTCAACAACTAAGGTTAACCGCTAGCTACTCCTCGTGAATGACAAGCTCTCTCTACCCCGTTACACCAGTCTTTAACTCCCGACTCAAAATATTGTTGATGGCTGTTGCTTGCTCCCACCCTGCTGCAGCCGTGTTACGCTCACTAACTAGTATTCCAAGACGTAGTAGAATGGTACAAAAGTTCTGCGGGGAGACCCGAATGTATAATCCATTTCGTTCTGGCGCGTTTCGCCTCTTCCAGACTTTGCTCTGCTAATCCTTCCTCAACTCGAGAGAACGCCAGGTAAGGGGTACACCACGACAAGGCGGATTCCATGTACCTCGTTCGCGCCACCCAGAAGATCTGGTGACATCTTACTCTCCCTTTTCTCTTTTCCCTTGGCGATAAAGGGCGGTAAGATCGGGTTGGGGCCCGTGTGTGCTGTAGATCAGCTTTACTACCAACCTCCAATACCCATAACGCTTTGTTTGATATCGTAGCTACAAACTAAGCAAACTAAGATTTTCAGCCGTGTTAGGGTCACTGAGCTACTTTGTGATTAAGCAAAGAAAGCATTAGATCTCAAAGGTACTTTCGTCTGCGTGAGCATTTCGTCACCGATGATCATCGCCTTTCATCCCTTGTTCCCTAAATTTCTACCTCTCCTTCTCCCTCTATATAGGTCATCGGTTAAGGGGCACACCACTACAAGGCGCTCTGCACATACCACGTTGTGCAACCAGAAGATCATGATTGCGTTCTCTTCTTCCAACCCTCATACCGTCGGCGACATTGACAAAAAGAGAATCAGCTTGCAACTGTTCAAGGTCCATCAAGCCTATCCTAAACCTTCCGAGAAAACCCCTGGAAAACCCCCGATCGCATCATGTCTCCGTTGGAGCTCTTTCGGGATGGAGAAAAGTCAGGGAGGCGGTGGTAGAGTCGTCTTCTGATGAAGAATTCCAGCCTAGTGCTGTCGCGCAGATAGTCGGGGGCTTTTTGCGACATACCTCCCAGATCCGCAACGGTGATCGACAACCCAAAGCGGCAGGCCGTCGATCCCTGGTCGAGTTTAGCGACGTCCCGAGTCCGCTGGCATACCTTCACGTTATGTTAGGGCTTGGATTTGATTTCCATCAGAAGGGAGAGCCCATGACTATGGCGGAGTCTCGGAAGGTGTATCTTGGAATGCTGATTGCAAATGTCGGGTATGACGCCAAGTCTGGCGAAGAAGAAATCGCCGCCGGTAACATGGATATGGTTGCTTTCGGAAGGCCGGACCAACCACAAAACCAGTAATCACAATCCTTCTAAACCCGTTTTGACATCCACTGGCTACGTCCTTGGAGAAGAAACCGACTATGTTTACCTGCCTGTAATGACAAAGAAGCACGTAGAAACTTATGTGCTGCGATACCGGTTGCGAGTTCTGCCAGTTCTGCTTTGTAAGGGCCGACAGCTCACCGTTCGCGATGGAGCCGCCACACTGCATCGAAGCAGAAGTGATCGCCTCCGGATTCTATAAGCCTAGCACACATGTGCATGTGCACCGGCTTTTTTCTGTCAAGGATTTCACAAATGGATACCATTTCAAAGCGTCCCAGCATATAAATGAAACAATACCACATGATCTTGGCGCAAACACAACCTTCCTTGAATAATCTCTGTTGAACTTCCAATCTATGCTCCTCTTCTAAGTTTGCTCTTTAGCCTCGGAGTACCCCTTGAGAGTCTAGTCCATAATGAGCAGATGTATGCCTTCCTTCGCAAGTCGATATCGCCTCATTTCCCGGATGTTAGAGTGACCAGAAACTCAGGCAACATCATGTTATCACGAACATGATTTACAAAAAGGCTACCTGGCACGTTCTCGACAAAACAGCAAAACTTTGGGATGCATCCCGCGGCCAGCGTGACTGGCAGTTGATGGGGACTTGCAGTCTGTTGAGATCCACGGCAGGGGCTCAGAGCCCGGTGGCGCGCAGAGTGGATGTGAGTCCCCCGGAGGAAAGGCCAAAGAGCGACACGTCTTTATATCTGATCTCACCGCGCTCTCACTGTCTCCCTCTGCGAGGAGACAGTGACAGTAAGATCTAAGCCGTGTTAGCTTCTGTCTCTGAAGACCGAGCGCGCTAGAGTGACATTGTGACGAAGCCACTGTGGCTAAACTACTACGACTTATGTCTGTTCAATTCTGTGTGCTTTCTCTCAAGCTGGGCACAACTCAGTCCCTCCACCAGACATATAGGACCTGTGGATAGAGCTGTGCCAACTTTTCAGCGGCACGTTGCTCTCATTGAAACCTGAAGTGCTCTCCTGCGAAATGTAGGATTTCGGCGGTATATTAGTAGTCTGTCTTCTCCGCTGTAGATGTTCCACGGTCGCATAGCCCGATCATTTTCTAATACATGGTAAATGCTTTTACTGAATCTTCTTTCTGCGTTCTTACTTCCAGAGCAAGTCCATCCCTATCGGTAATGTTGCTAATCCCGGTCTTTTCATGGCACGGTCTAAAGCAGTCGTCCTGCTCTAAGAGTATATCTGGAGACCAGTACCATAAGTTCATATATTGTATGTAACTGTGCTCTTTATATTCTCGACTATCTCAGAGCACTTTCACTGAAGAAGGGGGCATGCAGTTACGCCCGTCGAGGTGTGCCGACCTTCCGAAAAGGCTAGAAAAGACTATGAAGTTACGCTGGATGAGGAAGCCAAATGGATTGGCGATTGGGTCTATTAGGGAAATTTAGCCGTCGAATAGATGATTAGCCTTCTACTTCTAGAAAGTTAATACCGCTGCCTGGGGATTAGAGGCCTCTACACGTGCCAGAAACATACACACACACACTAAAAAACAAGGCTTCATCTCACTAGTCCGTTTCTCTTACATTGACATATTCCGCTTTGAGTAGCAGATCTTCGGGTTCGGTCAAGCAGTATGAAAATCGCAGTGGCACGCTTTTTTGAAATTTCTGGCGATGATTCTGGAATACAGAGACAGTAGCGTTTCAGGGCAAAGAGCATACGAAGGGTACCGTTGTACCAAAGGTAGTCTACCAACGGTAGGTGAGACTGTGTGACGTTAATTTCTCGGAATCGTTGGAGCGAGATTCCTCACCTGCAGACAAAATCATCACATTGTACTCGTGTTTGTCTGTGTGATTACGCGTTGGATTCCGAACTCCTCTACTTTCCTCGTCCACGAAACTCACCCTGTTGAGGAAGGTCGCCCGCGATTTCCACAAGCTGTATGTCTACCGTTGTAATTGCTGATGTGATGTACAACCTCTCTCGTTTTCCCGCACCGTTTAAGGTAACCTTCTAACAATCATTTTTATACTTCCTAAATCCAGAACACTATAATGGGTTGTTTCGAAGATAGCGCAACGATCTTTCCTGGATTACTTTCCTTGTAGCTTTCTGCACCAAAAGAACAGCGCCGACTATCCATATACAAGGGTAGTTTTCTTTTTGAATCGGCGAGCTCTTGTCCTTCGTTTCCATGTGGAGCATCAGACGCTCAGAACACAGACCTACCAAAAACTCTTTACTCTTCTCACAGTCTTCTGTATTCAGAAATCTCTTCAAAGGATGACTCCGCGGTGACATCCCTTGTGTACTGAAGGTGAATACGAACATACCGAATGCAATTATTGTTGATAAAAAATACATGACCTCCGTAAGAGAAGTTGAGGGACGCATCAAACCTCTGTCCAATAGAGTATGTAATTGTTTCTTAAGTCCATTGAGCTCAGCTGTAGACGTTCAACTGACGTGTATGACCAGTGTTGACGCTCCTGACTTCAAATTGATTTGAAAAGCCATAAAGCTATACCATGAGTGGGAAAAAGATCTGCAAGAAGATCTTTACGAACTATTTTGCATATGAATGACATACGCATATTTCTTCGCAGTGTACGGAGGTCAACCGTCCGCATTTTGAAGCGTCTGAATGAAACTCACCTGCTCTTGAAGGGTAGTCCGCAACGCTACAGTTTGCTGTTGTAACTGTGCAATCGTTGGCTCAGTGTTTTGTGAAGTTTGTAAGGGATCTAGATTTTGAGTAGAAAGACACATAGTATGAAATTAGCGTTTCGAAACCGAAAGCTGATGCTACCAATTGTAAGAGTGTAGGACTGTGTAGACAAAACGTCAAAACACAAAATGGAAAACAACAGGAGACACTCGTCTCTAACTTACTAGTTAGAGCAAAAGGAGAAGCTTAAATACTAATCCAGCATGAACAATATTTGATGCTGGAAGATGGAGTATTGCTCATAGACTGGCGTTCACAATCCACAAACACTTGAATGGATATCACGTCATACTATAACACGTTAATTCTTGGAGAAGATAGCCTTTGCTAAAGCATGAAGAAGTCCACAACTGAACAGAAGCCCGAAAATGCTATGCTTTATCTGTCTATGATGCATTTCTATGCTCCCGAGTAACCACTGTCTTATCTTCCTTCCTTTTTGTTACATTCATTAGTACCGTGGAAGTGAGATTCCATGCTTGTATATATCAGATTTCCAGGAACTTTGGATCGATAAAGATGACAGGCGACGCGAGTAGATATGCAGAACATTCTTGGCGCTCTTTCGTGCTCTATTTATCGGGAAAAAATGCTGGTCACCGTCGACTCTATTCGTCAGACTTCAGAAAGGGTGAAAAACAGCGCTGTACTCCGCTTCTTTTGATGGACGTTTCCGGTGGAGGTGTTTTTGACCTATGTCCCGTTCCAACTATCTGGGATACCTCGACTGACTAGGGAGTTAAAATTCGGTATGGTCTCCAGCAAACACCGCAATTCTTAGTTCTCTACCGTCTCTACAACAAGTTCTGCGCACAGGATATGATTTGTCTACTGTAATTGTCATTTAATTCTCGCATGATGGCGAATCTTGGATACTTTTGGTTGGTTGTGGAGTATAGAACGCGGGGCGGGGATTGCAAGGAGGGGTGAGGGAGAGTTTGTGGACGTGGGCGGGGTGGCGAAGGTCTTACTTTTTAGCTCAAGTATGAGAAGATGTAATAGTGACATGATTGCATATATCGTATGGATGGACACAAACTGGATTGAGAGCAGAAATGTGATTAGTGCTCTAGAAACACCTTTCAGAAAGGATTTATCAATGTCCGGTTTGATCTGAGACAAGGCTTCTTGACTGTCCTTACAGAAAAGCGCAACATAAATTATGCGCCTTTGAAGATGATGAACTGGACAAAGATATAAGACTAATGGGATCATCCGAAAGGAGGGAAGATTTGCACCAGGTTTTTGTGTTGTGGGATATGACTTTGATGAGAAGTACATTATGTTTCTTTCCTCGCCAGGATAAGTGCGGAGAGCAAGATTGGAAGCGCGATATGCTTCGGTTTGACAGAGGAGAGATCATAGTGAGAATGTCATACTGTTTGAGATCGTTTGTATGATTTTTATTAATATCTAATTTCAGTGCACGCCATGAAACAGAGATAATCGGAAACATATCTTGAGATACTTGGAAAGTGTGTGCCGTTGGTAGATACCCTAGCTAGTGAAGCGCAAGATTTATAAGGTAAAAACCCATTATCGTTTACGTGTACCTAACATCACTTGACAGAGAGGTAGTAAGTTACGTCCTCCGCGACCATAGCATACGTTCTGAGATTGTGGTTGGCTTAAAACGGAGTGCATGGAAAGGTCACGCTTGATTCTTTTTCATAATCACGGTGTGCGGCACAACTTTGGTGGAACGTCAATCAATATTTTTGTTTGACAGGCACACACTTGCTGCCATGTTTCCGGGGAGAAGTCTGAGCTGCGAGAGAGAGGAGTTGGCTGTTTGGTGTTTGACACGAGCGGGGTGAATGAAGTTTGATGAGATGAGGTAATGACTGTGCAGGGTATATTTTGTTTGACCAGAACGGATTTGATGGCTCTCCCCAAGCAGGTGGACATGAGCGAAACGGGAGCCACAGAAGCAGGAAGCGTGCTAGTGTAGACATAGGGCAACGAATAATCATCATCCAATACGAGCTCATGTAGTGGGGAGTGTGTTTAAAGCAGGTCAGGCGATATACTGCGAGTATCGCATGGATGTCACGTAGCGCACGCGGTAGCGCACGCAGAGAGGCGAGACGCGCCGAACGAGCGTGAAGACAGTAGAAAAGTAACGTCACGCTACGGGATGCGACATATATTTGGAAAGAATCACAAAGTGCACTTTTGATACAGTGGATTGACAAGGCGTCGCTGTGTGCAGTTACTTAAACTGGAATGTCAACTTGTTGACCAAGATGTATCCTTATGAGTGGAACGGATAGGGAGACGCCGACTGACGTGCGAAGCAACTGTCAATAGTTAGAAAAACGGCGGGACAAACAACTCTAACCCCTTCACCTCCGCCGCACTCGGGAGACTCTGAAATGTCACTAGGTCCAAAAACCACTCTAATTTTTTCTTAAGCCAACCCTCTAGATATTTTTTGACACATCAATGCACCAAAAACTCCCATCAGAGTCTCCCAAGTGCGGCGGAGGTGCAGGGGTTAGAGCTGTTTGTGACAGCGGCCGCGACCGCCAGGCCTGTGTCACGCTCGGCGTCGGGTACAGCTCATAAATGCTGGAACACGTGTTCGTGTGGCCATCTTTCGCCCTGCTCGCTGAGCATTTGTTCCGCGTTCGCCATGCGCACGACGCCAACTGCAAAAGTGACTTCATTCGTTGTAGCGTTTCATTCGTCAACCGAATCATGTGATGCTCGTCACTCCGTGACACACCTCCCGCCCCAAAACCGAATTGCCGCTGCTGTTCGTCACCCTGCGAGAAACAGGCTGTCGTCTATACCCGTATCGCTACTTGTTGCACGCAACATACTTGCCTGCTTCACAACACAACACACCCTATGGAACAACAAACTAGAGAGCTTTCTTTATCACCCCACAAAAAAAACAAAAACAAATGAGAAAGCAAAAGCACTTACAACATGTGGTTTGCACGCTCCATTTTGTACAACGCACACCACCAGAGTAGAAAAAGCGTCTCCAAACTTGTCATCACCTCTCACTGCGCCCGTAGCTCGTGACCGGGCTGAGCGGCTGCAGCGGTTCGATGCCCCAGCTCGAACTGGGAGACGGCGGTGATTCTGGCGTACAAAGGTGCCCCGAGCTAACTTTCCTATCCAGCGGCTGCATAGGCTTTCCTTCGAACAGTTCCATTGTCCTCCTCATGTGCAGCCTGGTAACCATCTCCGTGTTGGCCTGCAGCGCGCAGTGGTAACCTCTTGTCACATGGCGCATGGTGTAGTTGAGTACTCGAGCAACCCACATCTTGAAGATGAGCTCACGCCAGTCCTCATCAAACACGTTGAAGTGGTCCAACAATACCTTGTACGCTGAAACCCAACATTGTTCATCCATGAACATGAATTCGGGCCACTCGGATGCGCGCAGCAGCCCACACTTGGCCTTCTCTGGGAACAGCTCGAGCAGCCCCTTCTGACGCGCTGTCCACTTTTCCCTCAGCAACCTCATACTCTTCTCAATGTCGTACCCAATCTTCTCAGTGATGCAACTGGGCACAGGCGTAGCGGGGTCAATGCGGTGCACTGTGGGTTCCTCACTGACCGGTTCGTGCCTCAAGCTCTGCACGGCGGCAAAACATTCACACAACATGTTCTTCAAATCGCGCAGCCCGCCGTACAGCGCGTGCATCTTGCCCTGCGGCACGTACGATTCGAGAAGCGAGAATCCCTTCTGCGCGCAGAAGAAGGTGTACATGGTGTCAATGCCCCAGTCGGATTGCTGCATCACCCGCGGTTCGGCCATGAGCGCTTCGACCACGCGGCGTGTGAAGCACAGTTCTCCGCCAAGAGGCTGCTGCACCCAAGGCAGCGTCGTACGTGGCCACAGCAAGGCAAAGCCCACCTTTGTGACTTGCCATGTGACCTGAGCATCCGTGCTGGAGCGTGGGAAGTAGTGCCTCACAACGTCATATCCCAGTGCGGCACCGTCTTCGGCCTTTGTAATCCAATTGTGATCAAAGGATTCAATGTCGGCGTCATAGAAGTGCAGGCGCTTGAGCGGCTCGGTAAAATGGTTAGCTGGTTGCTCATGTGCGTTGAGGAAAAACTGCATGGCCGTGTTCATACCGTCACCCTTCCCAGGGCGCAGCACAGTTGCCAGACGGGTCTGCACGAGAATGTGCACGGGCTTTGCATAGGGCTGGTCAGAGTTGTTCTTGGCTTCAATGGCGGCGTAGATTTTGCGGTAGCACTCATTCTTAGTTGCGCCAACAAGCAGAACCGCGTCGACACAGTTGTGGCGGACGGCGATGTCCACGTTTCTCAGAACTGTGGGTACGCGCTCTTTCTTGAATGGGAAGCAGACGAGAGCCATTTGTTGGAGCGGAAATTTGTTTAACGAGAGAAGAAGAGCCGGGGTTATCTAGACCTAGTTAGAAAGGAGGAAAGTAAAGCGGGAAGAGGCGGGAGTGTTACAAAGCTAGCGCGGGGAGAGGGGGACGTGAAGAACGGTGCGGCGAAGAGGAGCAACTGGTCGGGTGTGACGAGCGACGTGACCGAGAGAGAGAGAGAGAGAATTGCAAAAGAAGCTCAGCAAAGACGTATGCGTGAAGCAGCACCACAGCGACGAGCCGGTAGTACGACAATAGAGAGCCCCAACGAAAACTGTGTGGAGAGGAGATAGAAAGCGGAGACCAAGAATTAGTAAGAGGGATAGAGAAGGTGGAGGAGAATTGAACACACAGATAATACAGGAGCGAGAGATTGTATAGACAAGGGCAACAAGTCAAAATATGAGTATGCGGGAGCGTCAAGGTAGATAGTGCACAAAGTGGGGGGGGGGGGGGGGGGGGTGGGGAGATACAAGACATGAAACGGGGGAGACGGGGAAGGGCGCCGAATTTATAGCGGTGAGCTGGAAGGCAAAAAAGTGCTTTTCGGAGCAGTGGCAATGTAGAAGCGAAGTGTTCTGACAAGCAACGCGGGATCTGTAGCAGAGATTGGTGATAAAAAATCGGAGGGAGTGGTGGTGGTGGGGCGCACGGACGCAGAACGGGATGCTACCAAAAGGAGGCAAAACGGCGGAGCGCAGGGAGGTGACAACGCCAATGGCACGTTTGCGAAGAGTTGCAGGGGGGAGTGCGTTGCGCAGGTGGGGTAGGAAATTTATGGTGGCACTCGAGGGTGAGTATCCCGCGGGTGCAAGGGTGATGGCGGCGGGGGGAATATCGGACACGGCGCGTGGCGTGTGGCAGACGCCCATTGGACAGTCGGATGGGGCAGAATGCGCTGAGAGCAAATGCTGAGCTGCAGTGCGTGCGTGACGAGGGTAGTGGGCGCCGCATCACTCACGTGGTGGAGTGCGCTCACTTTTATGTGCGCGCGCTTAATAACGCGCGTGACTATTCTCGGTTGGCGGCAAACGCGTGACGGCTGATGGCGGCGCGTGCTGTGCAAGCTGTCATGCGTGGCATGCGTGCAACTACATGGCACGTGTCAGGCTGCGCACAGCGTCGGTCACGCTTTGCAATCCAACAGATTGTCGCACAGCTCGAGTCCAAAAGCACGCGCTGCGCTTCACAGAAATGATGTGCAACAATCGCCCTTCGCCACCGTCTTCAGCGCCCACCCCTTTCGCATCAAAGCAACCGAGCTCAAGAGCGCTAAAGCTGGACAAGGCCAACAATCCGCACAGACCTAAGTCAACCTTCTGCGCGCACCCACGGCGCAGCAGCGCACAGTAATTGATAACTCGAGAGCGCGACCTGGCGGCGGTCAGTACCAACGGTACATAAATGCATCCTCCAAATTTGCACTCGGCCAATAAAACGGCCAACAACTCCGGTTGACCGCCCCGCACGAGTGCCCCCAAGTACCGCCGCCGTGACCGCCCTTCAACATGCGCCACAGGTGCGCTTCTGAACACACAATTACAAACGCTCACGCAGCTTCCAGCAACGACGCGCGTCGCCCCGCCAAGTGCCTCTTGCACACATTTTCATCCACACAAATCACAAAATCTACCGCACTAGCTAGTAGTAGAGCCCCACTGCTAAATAAAAACACCGTGCCAAACCCACCACAACAGCAACATCTGTGCAGCAGATTGCGCCCACACGTCACCTAAAACTGACGCCATTATAATCGCCTTGCGTTTACGCACTGCCAAACGAGTAGAGCCATGCCAAACTAACCATCTCCAACAATAGACCCAAAAAACACTCACCGCCCGTTTGGCTTACGCCAATGTTATCACAATCACATCGCACCACACCCGTTGCCGCCGTTACCGTTCCAAACCGTCAGACACACATATCTCATCAATCACCTCAAGTACAAAAACAAAAAAACTAAAAGCGCCTCACCCTTCTTCACCCACCACCGCCACCACCACATTCACTCATCCACGCAAACAAAGCGCACCCATCTTCCGAATCCTCGGCCATGTACGTGGCCGTCATATCAGCCGCCCCACAGCAATGATCACCCTTTTCATTCCCACTACAACCACAAAGCCCATCGAAAAAGTTAAAGTTATACTCTACATTACGTACCGCGATACTAAGAGCCTCTCTTCCCACTCCCAGTTGCTCATTTCTCAAAAGGTCCCGTACCACCGCATCATAATACCCTCTCAAAAGTCGTATTCCAATCTTGCTACCTCCCAAACTCTTCATGTCAGCCACACCAACCCCGTCACTCACTGCCATTCTCATTTCCTCTAACAATTGATCTGCACGAAACCCGCTACCGTATAAAGCCATTTCAAGCTCATCCAACGAGCTGGCCTTAACGCCAGTGCTTAAAATCTTCAGCATCACATGTGCCCGAATCACGTGATCATTATTGCGCATAGCTCCTCGCACACGCTCCAAGCATTTTGAAGTGGCGTCCATCCATATAAAGTGTGACAGCTTGCCAAGAGTGTCGTTCGACTTGTTTGCGTCGCCGCTCTGCTGTTCACTCACTTGTACAGCGTCGTCCAATAAGTAAGGCTTTGTGAGGCTCAGTGCTACAGTGTGTTCACTGGGCACGTAGCCCGATGAGCGCAGCTTGCTGAGCGCGTGCCATGTCTCGTTTCTGTACAGGCGGCTCACACGCTTCACGTTTTCCGTGGTCAGCAGTCGTTGCAGCAGGTCGGTCAACTCGCTGACTTGGAACACTACTTGCTGCTCAATACGCGAGCGCTGCCAGCCAAACTGATTGGCAAGCGTGTCGGAAATCATAGACCGCGTGTGCTGGGAGCAGTAGACAACGACGGGGTAAGCGTGTGCCACGACATCAAGGTTGGAGGCTAGGGCGTGTGCAGACTGTTCAAACTGCGGGTGATATTCGTCGCCGTTGTGCTCGGTCGGAAACAACGCTGTGACAAAGCCCATCTTCATGTTTGCAGGTTCGGTAGGGTAGGTGTACAAGGCAATGGTGTACCAAAAGTTGGTAAGGTCCGTGATGGCATGTCGCCAAGTGCCCTGCCCCTCTTCCAGGCGTTTTCGGACGCGGTCACATTGCTGGGACAGGTCATGCAAGGCTTCACTGGTGGTCTTGGTCATTGATTGGTTATAATGATACAGACGTACAAAGTCAATAGGATATCGTTGTTCAAAAGTGGGACCAGAGTCAAAAGTAGTTGAAGGAGAAGAAGAAGAAGAAGCATTGTAGTTGGTGTGATTGCATAGACGACGTTGGGTGCGCAAAAGGTCTACTCGCTTCTCCTCAACATCGGTCGACAAGCGGTTCCAAGCGTACCAGACGGTGTTCATGAGCGCCTGTTCACCGACTTCATGATGTTCAAACAAGCCCTCCGGCAGGGCGACAACAAACTGGCGATCGTTCCAAACGGTGGAGTTCCAATTGGTATAAAACTCAAAGTCCAACATGTTAGACTTTGGATCGCGCTGCGACGTAATTTCAAAATCGGAAGCAAAACGATCGGCCAACTCCGTAAGAAACCACTGGCGTTTAAACAAAGCGGGATTGTTAGTCCATTGACAATACTTTGCCTGCGAGCACCAGACGCGTTGTTCCGGATGGGTGCCGTTGCATTGGGAGAAGTACTGCGAGTAATTAGGCAGTGGATTTTGCACCCAGTGGTGAACGTAACAGTACAGATTGGTTTGTTGCTTGAGCATTTGTGGCTCCCGGTTCTGATGCATGATGCGGGCGTGCAGAGGGGCGCCTGGATAGCGTCGGTGTCGGTATCGAACAACTTGGGCAGTCGAGGAGTTTAGTAGTTGCGCTCCAATGGCGAGTTGCGTTGCGACGCGATGCGGCGGTTCGATGAGCGACCAGTCCTTTTCCAAGAGCAGGACGTAGTCATGAGAAGCGAGTTGGACCATTCTCCGAATGGCCATACCCAACTTGATATTTTGTGGACTGGCCTCGACTCGGGTGACGGCGGCCCATGGGGTATGTTGCAGAACGGGCAAGTTGTTATAAAAGCTATCGGTGTCTGCAACTCCGTTGAGAAAGAAGAGCAGCTCTGCGACATGGGAGATGAGGTCGTTCTTGATCCAAGTATGCAGGGTATGATTCATGGTCGGATACTCGTTGTGAAAGAGCACGACTGCCGATATAGGCGGCAACTGCGCCGACACGGGCGACGCATCGACGGGGACGACGCGAAGGGAGTCGACAGCATTGTCGTCGATGAGGGGCTGGGCGGGGTCTATGGAGTCGTTGAGAGGGGGGAGGCGGGGGTCTGGGGGGGGCGGGGGGAGGTGCTCAGTGGGGTCGGGGTCGTGGGGGGGGGGGACGCGTTCGACTGGGGCGGGCGCTGCGACGACGACAGTGGCGGACGGGTGCAACAGGGGGGCGGCGACGAGGAGGAGGGCAGCAGCAGCTGCGGCAGCGAGCAGAGCGCGGGAGAGGCGCCTCAAGCGTCTGAGACGGCGCAGCGCAGCGGGACGCGGCGGCTTGCGCAGCAGCAACGACGACGGGGGCGGCGCCATTTTGCGCGGACGCCGCCGCTCCGCCGCCGCCGCGCAACGCGCTGCAGCGCGCGGATCAAAATGGGCGCGGCGCAGCAGGAGGCGCGCGACTGACAGTTGCCAGCTGCACACGTGCACAGCTGTCATCGACGAGGTGCGGCGCGCGTTCAATGCGCCTTGGCGCTGGCTTGGCGACGTGCGCAGCGGGCGCCGTGCGAGCCGTGTTGACGAAGAAGGCGTCGTCCGCAGAGCGAGCAGCAGCACACGATGAGCGGCGGCGAGCCGGAGTACGACGTTCCGTTTGCGGACGGCTGCTACTGCTACCGCGATGAACTGGCCGAGGAGGCGCGTCTCAGCGGCCGTCCCGTGCGCTGTGGCGGTGGACTTCCCTGTGCGTGTGCGCCTCCGCCGCCAACAGATCCATTGGCAGAGCCTGCCGAATCCGTCCCTCTGCAATCTCCCCTCGCGCTGCTACTGCCGCCGCCGCCGCCGTCGCCGCCCACGCGCTCTCCCCCGCACCCTTCACTGACGCCCTCGTCGTGCTCTTCCTGTCGATGTGCCTGCGCCGCCTTGCATGCGGCCGCCGCCGCTTCCGCCGCTTCCGCCGCTTCCGCCGCGCTGCAGGCTGCCGCCGCCGCCGCTTCCGCTGCGTCCGCCGCCGCTTCGAAGCTTCGAAAGTGCTGCGCGGGAGATTGCCGATGTCCGCCTGCCAGCTGTCGCTGTCCGCCAACCGCTGTGCCCACCGCTTTTGCGTGCCAGCGTGACCCCATCCCGCAGCTGGAACATCAACCCCCCCAACTTCGTCATTCGCTTCCCGTTTCACCTTCCGCAAACTCTTTTTCCAGCGCCTCCGTCCCAGTCGCACAACAGCAGCAGCAGCACCAGCACCAGCAGCAACAGACACAAGCCCCATCTGCACACCTGTCGTTCCCTCTTCCATTAGCGCCACCGCCATCATCACTACCACCGCTGCTACCATCACCACCACCACCACCACAGCCACCACCACAGCCACAACAGCGGTCACAACAGCAGTCACAACAGCAGTCACAACAGCAGTCACAACAGCAGTCACAACAGCAGTCACAACAGCAACCACAACGGCAAACCTCTTCCTCCCGCTCCTCCTCCTCATCGAAAAGACCCCGTCAATTCGCCTGTACAATCTGTCCGTCAACCTTCTTCTTCAAGCAGAACCGCGACAGGCACATCAACGAAGTGCACCTTGGTCGCCGACCTCACAAGTGTAACTACCCTCAATGCAACGCTGCGTTCAAGAATCTGTCGGGACTCAAACAGCACCGCAACACCGTGCACGAGAAGAAGCGTCCTTTCAAGTGTCATCGATGTGACAGCGCGTTTGGACAACGGAATCATCTGCGACAACACGTGCTCGTCGTTCATGATAAACTTAAAATGTATGCTTGTCACCTTTGTCAAATGTCCTTTTCAAACGTTGGTAACCGTACCCAGCATATCAAACGTCGTCATCCCCAACCGCAATCCTCCGCCAACAACACCGCCACCAACACCGCCGCCAACACCGCCGCCAACAGCGCCACCAACACCAACGCCGATGCAATCCCCAACCACAATCAAAACGCGTCCCCAAGCTAGTAAACGTCTTGTACTTTTTTTCTTTTTGTGTCAACAGCACTTGTGGGATCACCCGTACAACATGGACACCAGCAAAGGCGCACAAGCACTCGTCGCAATCGCCGCTACAGCGTTCACACTCTCCCCTCCAAGCCAATTCCGTCCGCAAATATGTTCATATCCGTCACGATCTTTGTTCACCGCACCAACCTCCTTCACAACTTTGCCCGTTCGTTTGTCCAACCAAGAACTCTGGGCAATCGCTCCCACAATGGAATCCAATCCACTGCCAACCACGCCGCCCACCACCCCAACCACAATCAACCACGCTTGCGACCAGTCATACACCGGTCCAGACACAAAAAAAGTGACGCCTACAAACAATCCTCCTACGGCTGACGCCATCGTACCTTCAATGGTCACGCCTCCATTCGTTCCACGCGGCACCTTTCGCCACGGAGCGGTGATGAGAATGGGTAACTTGCCGGGTCCAGGCATTGCGATTCCGATTTCGGACGAGAAAGTATCTCCCGCACAAGCGGCGAAGAACAGTAAGTAGGCAAGCAACAGAGCGGAAGCGACAGGTTCTTCGGCGTTTACAGCGCGATCCAATCCAAACCAAAGCGCGTACACGACGGCGATAATGGAGGCCGGTAAAGAACTGGCGAGCACTTGAAACGCGGAACGATTTCCATGTTCAGCGGTATATCCATCTTCCACTCGTCGTTTGTAATCGGCCTTGTAGCGCGTGGCGCGCGTGGCGGAGATGTAGAACGAGAGCAATGTGAGCCCGAAACGAACTGAACTGGCAAAGGATAGGAAGCCTACGAGAAAAGCGGCTAGTGCGCCTGTGGGGGAGAGTGACTTGCGTTGATGGCCGCGTAGGGCCAAAAGAGAGGCGATGAGCAAGCCGAGGAAGATGCGCTCTCGTTGCGACATGGCTATTTGTGCGTTATGCATGCGGGGGCTCAGTGCTCTTATGTGGTGGCGCAAACGGAGTCGGACTCCGATCGGTTGTCGCTCATCAGTTTGTCATGTGATGTGTTGTGTGTTGTGTGATGGTAAGGGTTAAAAACTTACCAACACATCACATGACAAACGTATCTAAGGATTGCTAACCTCAACGGGCCGGGAGCCGTGTTGTGTTGTGGTTGTGAGCAATGAATTGAAAGACGGAAATTTTAGGGTTCCAAATGGATTTTGTTTACAGATGTAAATCATCGACGAGGTGACAGATACAAGACAGCTGTAAGATAGGCACTGTATCTGACGATCTCTTTGATGACGGGCTGCTTTGCGTTGGCACGGTGGTAAGCGCAATCCGTAATCGGTATTTTTCGAGCGGTAGTAGGATACTGGAACGTTAGAGGATAGGATAGACTTAGAAGACCAGAGCTGACAACAGCCTCTGTACGCAGTCGGACACGGACAGCCGTGTTTGCCTTTACTGCTAATCTTCTACTTCCTCTATCTTCTTTTTCAGCGAAGTAGATTCCGATACGATTCAGTAGCTCGTCTAAATAGAATTACTCCAACTACCGAAATGGTCTAGAAGCTTCTGCCCTAACGGGAGATTCGACGCAAGTACGGCTTACAGCCACACATTCACAGTATCTATCATCACCGTTTCGTGCGCACGTTGACCAAGTTGCACCGTGCCAGAGACGAAAGGAGGGATGCTGCACAAGCTAACGTTTATTCATCTCTCTGTTGCATGTGCAGGCTCACGTGTTGATGGCTTGTCTGCTTGCAGCTTCGAATTTGAAATGCGTTTCGAGGAGAACGCGCGACTCGCACTTGGCTGCTGATGGCGCAGCAGAGAATGGAATTGCTTACCGCGCGGTTCGATTGTGAAACGTGCGATGCAAACGATATTGTGAGCTGTTGTTGTGCGAAGAGAATGGATTGAACAAGTGAATTGCTGAGCACAAAGTGTCCAATCACAACGTATTTGAATGGTGCTGCGGGCTAAAGGGGCTACCAATTCAGTCAGCATCGCGCCGGTGGCGAGCGGTTCGCTCGCCTTTGCGAACGACGGGTAAAGTTAATGTCTGTCTGTCATTGAGTGGATACGCGTAAGCTTGGCTCAACGGCGAGGGCGCTGCAACAAGGAACTGCTTGCCTCTGCTTGCCTCTGCTTGCCTCTGCTTGCCTTGGTGCGGCAGCCTTGCAGGCGGCTCTCCGCACAGCGCATCGCTGACAGCGAGAAGTGGCGGACACGTTCACACGGCCGTGGCTACGTGGCATCTGTAAATAGGCGTCCAAGAGGGCACAAAAAGCGCCATGTCTCGAGACAGTTGTGCGCTTGCTGTGAAAAAAGAAGCCAAGCGCTGACAGCCATGCACTGCCGCCGAACCGCCACCCCAAAATAGGAACAAACGTCACACTTGAAGTCATCAACGGCAGTCGAGTAAGTTGCAGTTTGAAACTTCCAACACGGTAAGTCTCATGCGTCAACCTTTGTTGCGTACTACGCACGCGTTGGCCACAAATCAGCGTCGCCTCGCTTACATCCTCACGCGTCGTGCTCCACATACCGTCTTCTGTCAGCGACCAACGCCCTGCGTCATTGCTTCCCGTACTGTAAACATCAAATTCTGCACAACCCACCCACATACCCACATCCTGCCTTAAAAAGGGCCTCCTCGTCGTCACTCTCCCCCTTTTCGGCCGCTCTTCCCCTTCCTCAACTTAACGGGCGTGCACACTAGGTGGCGCACAGGGAGATTCCGCAACTTTGAAAAACATCTTTTACCGAGCTTTGAAAACTCCCCTGCTCGAGGTTGTCGTCTTTCCCTCCCCTCTATTCCCGCAAAGAGGCGCACTTTCACCGTCTTCGATATGGGAGCCGTGTTTTCGTACTACGAGCCGTTCGAGCCGGAGCAGACCGAGATGCGTCTGGCAAGCCGAGAAGTGTGTGACGATGAAACGTGGGCTAACACCGTTCTCAACCGCTCTGCATGCTCCGTTCAACAGCGTCTGCACATGCTTCTGTCCGAGAGTGAAAACGACGTGCGTCCCACGCGGTCAAGGACACCAAGCATTGAATTTGCACAAGTGGACATGGTGCGAATCTTTCAAGTGGAGCAAGACGACCACTCTGATCGCAGTGACTCGGACAATGAACAAGCATACATACCCAAGTTGTGCGCCGACGCTTCTCCATCTGACTCGCACTCGCTGTTGTTCGACACCGACCTCTGGTAATCTCTACTGCATCTACCACGAAACCATGTAACAGTTATCCTGCTCCCCTACCGAAACCCCAAACCGTCTTTGTGCGAGGCACGGCTCAGCCTGCTGTACAGTTCCAACGGCCCTCCCAACTACTAGAATACAATCCCGCCCGCCCCTTTCGCGTGACTTAGAAACGGCCATCGTTCAACTACGCCGAGACGAAGATGTCAATAAAGCCAGTCTCAGCGCCCCCTTTTTTTCGTTGACACAAGCAGACGCTCAGCAGAGCAGTGCGCCACCCTGCTTTCGGTGCCGACAAGCATCTCAGATACGCCGCCATTCGTCAACTGAATTAGCGTGCGCCCGTGTCGGCGCTGCGCGAGTACGGTAAGCCGTCACCGCCCACTAGCGCTTCAACACGTGCACACGTCTTACCACATTCCCACACACGTCGCTCTCGCTGAGCCGCTCCAAATATAGGTCGCCGACGAGTGGCACTTTGTCAACGTGTCGCTCGTGTGCACGTGGCCTACCGTTACGGCCATCGCTGTTGCCTCGTGCGCGCCCTGGGCGATGCGGAGCGCAGCGGTCCGCCGTCTAAGCGCTTTGAGCTCGCAAGTGACGCTCTTCCTCGCGCCACTCTTCTTCTCCACCGCCGCGTTTTCACCATGGCGTTTCCCCCTCAGCTTCGTCATCGCCACAATGTCCCTCCTCCGTCAGAGGCACTCAGCACGAAACGCGCTTTCACAACGCCCCCAATCGCTCCCTGTTGACCACAACAAACGGCTTCCTCGTGCGCCCAACGTTCATTCACAATACTCCCACGATAATCTCATCCTCTTCATTCTCACCATCGCAGCCTTTATAACCCGCTTTTACAAACTCGGAACCCCTCCTTCTGTAATCTTCGATGAGTTCCATTTCTTTCGTTTCCTACGACATCACTTGCAGCGACAGGTAAAGACATATTCTTCACCCACGTTTACCCGCACACCTCGTTCCCCGTCACCGTACTCACCCTCTTTTTGCGTTCAAAAAAAAACCTGTAGTTTGTCTTTGATATTCATCCCTGGTTAGGAAAGCTCACTCATTACTTTTTCGCCGTTTTGTTCCGACTGCGTCCGCAACCCAGCTTTGACATCCGCATAACAAACCTCTACCCCAATTCCGACTACATAGTCAACCGAGCAGTATCTGCCTTCTTCGGCGTTCTCTGCATTCCACTCATGTATCGAATCTGCCGAGAACTGCATCTCTCCACACCAGTTTCATTTCTCGCCGCATGCATGCCGCTCTTCGACAACCTTCTTCTCATGGAGAGTCGTTTCATCCTGCTTGATTCCCAGCTCATCGCTTACATCAAACTCACTCTGCTCTGCGCCCTGCGATTATGGCGCTTTGCCCGCTCCGAATACGGTTCCCCCCGTTACTACAAGGCGCTTGTGGCCACTGCTGTCTCTACCGCACTAGCCATGTCCGTCAAATGGACCGCTGCCGTCACCCCGTTCCTCATCGCCGTTGTATGCGCTTTAGGAATTGTATTCCTCGAAAGGCCGCTTCCCATCCTACACTCCCTTCTCGCCGCCCTTGTATCCCTTGTCGTGTACACCATACCATGGTTCATTCATCTAAAACTTTCCGTCAACAGCACACCCACAGCCGAATATATGTCCGATGCCTTTCGACAAACCCTACACGGCAACACCAGCTTTCCGTACCGCTCTGATCACAATGTCACCTTTTTCAGTTCGCTCTATGAACTACACTGGCGCCAGTTCCGCGCAAATCGCAGGGTCAGGACGAGGCACCCTTGGGAAAGTCGTTGGTACGAATGGCCCATCAATGCGCGCGGCATGTTTTTCTTTATTGATCAAGTTCCAGACTCCCCTCAGCAACAACAGTTGGCGCGAGTGCTATACTTGATTCAGAACCCTGCTGGAGCACTGTGGATTTCCACTGCCGTTCTCACGTCAATCGTTTTGTTATTACTGCTTCAGAGATATCGCACTCTCCTTTCCCCGAAACATCACGTCTTCCGCGCTGCAACTGTGGCACGCTTCATGTTGGCGGGGTATATCTTCAATCTTGTGCCGTACATGTTCGTTGAAAGGTGCTACTTCATATACCATTACTTACCGGCTTTGACTTACGGTCAGCTCCTTCTGGCTGTAATGGTGGAGGCGTTACCACGGACAGTGCGTTTTATAGCCATTGCGCTCATCTTCACGACCACTTTGGCCGCCTTTATCTACTGGTCTCCATGGGTGTATGCAACCCCGATGACGTTCACCAGCCACACAAAACTGCAGTGGATGCCGCGATGGAACTGAATCGAAGCCATACCATTATTGCTGGGAGTTAGTCTCAGCGGTTTCATTGTCATGCGTCAAGCTCTTTTGCATTTGGATAACAAGGCGGGGTGTGTTTGATGGCTCCACAGAATCCAGAGTACATTTTTGTCGCAGAGTGGTATTGTTGCGTTTGAGAATCTCTGCAAGTGTTACTGCTTTCGAGATAGCCTTGCCTACGGCAATGAACTGCACATAGTCCACGGTGTCCCTGGCCAACACTCGGGTGGCGTACTCGATATAGTTATAGAGACGACCTGATGGTTTGACGACGATGTCTCGGTCGTCCTCGGGTCTCATGACTCTCTTTGGCTGCTCTTTACCCATCCAGTCAATGGTTCTCAACGCTTCAATGGTTCTCAACGCTTCCCGTTGTGATTCTTATTCCTGATTCTTGCCAATAGATTTGAACGATGCTTATCATAAAGCAGGGCCGGACTTTATCTTCATAGGTGTTTGATGTTTGGACTCGCGAGCATTTGAAATCGGCGCATTTGGAAAACGGATTTTGTGCACAATTCTGTCTTTCCGGTTTTGCCCTCGTCCCAAACGCACAACAGCAGCAGCCGCTAGCTCTAGGTGCGGACTTTGTAACGGTACCAAAGAGTTACAAAGGTAGCAATTGCTAGCCCTTGCCAACAAAACTTCGGTGGATAAGCAAGATAAAAGACCGAGGCAGTTGTGCTCTATTGCGAGCAAAATTATTGCGGCCAACTATCCGATCTCTGTTGATCCGTCAAACGCCTTAGCACGCTCATAAGGCAGTACGGAATCAAAGCGCATCGCTAACCTGCACATATTTTTGTTCAGTACCCAAGGGTACGCATTTTCAGGATTTCTGTTTCTATACCACCGAGTCCGCTGTTGTCGGCAGAGTGCAAGATCTTTGCAAGGTTCGCGGATTTCGATCAAAGCCTAGAAGTGGCTTAGGAAGTACTAACCTGGGAAACTGGAATTCTTGCTTAGTTCTTCTCGTCCAAAACTTTCATACGGCTTAAAAGGTGGACACAGAAGCCAAGATAGTCCAAGAGTGTGTACAGACCATTTTAAAAGGGAACGAATCATCTTTTGCATATCGGTGCTACTGAGATCTGCAGCAGATCTTCAAGACGCGTCTTACATCGTAAAGATGTCGAGCGATTCGAAGCCAGAACCAGGTGTATTCTATGTATGTCGCAACAAGAATGAAGATAACACTGTTACAGCCGGCGCTGACGGCCTTATAGATAAAGCGTTGTGGAGAGACAAGGAAAGCTGTGCGCGGTACTTCGCCAAGCTGTCAATTATAGCTCATGAAACACTACAGAACCTTCGAAGATCAAATGCGAGCGCAGTGCTTTGGACACCGATGCTACGTGCTCTATCTTTAGGTCCCTCGGTCTTCATAAAACTCGAGAGTGAGCAGATCACAAATTCTTTCAAGGTGCGAGGGGCAATCAATTGCGTAAAACACGCGAGCGGAAAGCAGATAGTAACTGCGTCCACCGGCAATCATGCCCTAGCGGTGGCGCATGCAGTTCAGCTGCTGGGCAAGCAGGGAACTATATTTCTCCCAACAAATGTGGCAGAAGGCAAACTCGCTGCGTTGAAGCAGGCCACAATAACAGCTAACTGTGAGCTCTGGATCTTGGGCAATGACTGCCTACAGGCGGAAATCGCAGCTTCTGAACATGCCGCAGCAAACAACGCTGTCTATGTATCCCCGTACAACGATGAGCACGTTATTGCCGGGCAAGGCACTATAGGGATCGAGATATTAGACTACTTTTCTCGTTCATATCCATCGTTTTCAGGTTCTCGAAAGTGTTGCTACATTACTGTAGGCGGTGGCGGGCTCATCTCCGGGATTGCGGCTGTGTTGAAGGCTAATCAACCCGATGAGTGGCGAATTATTGGCTGTTTGCCGCAGAACTCTCCAGTCATGTACGACTGCGTCAAGGCTGGTTGTGTAGTGGACAGTAATTGCGCAGAAACTTTATCGGATGGGAGCGCAGGTTCGATCGAAGAAAACACTATAACCTTCGAAGCTTGTTCGTGTTTGGTTGACGCGTGGGCAATTGTAGCGGAAGATGATATCGCAGCGGCCATGTACGACACATTGAAAGATGAGAAAAAACTCTTGGAGGGAGCTGCTGGTGTCGCTGTCGCCGGTTACAAGAAAGACTCAAAGTGGAGAGAGCAGAACATCTGCATAGCATCAGTTTTAGTAGCATGCGGTGGAAATGTAGATGTTGGTACAATTCGTCACGTAATCAGTGTTCAGTCGAAGAAAGGGCAATGAGTCTACTTCACATCACTCTTGTAGTTAGAATGGCGGGGGAAGCGGTGGCGTTGTGAACCACAATGCCCACCGAATGAACACAAGTTGCATAGGTAGGCGTAGAACGGCACCTATCAACGAATCGTTACAAACTAGCTTTCGGGGTTTCTCGAGGAAGACACAGGCAATATTCCCGGGAAACATTACAATGAGAACTCCAGCCAGGGCGTAAGCAGCAAGAACTTGTGTATTTGCAAACACAAGACCGAAACCTCCAAACATCAAAACGAAACCCGTTGAGTACAACCAGAAATCCTTGAAGGGAACGAAGATCATCGACGTGTAGAACTCGTATAGGGGTTTGTAGAAATGCAATATACCAGCGAACACGGTGTTTATCGCGAGAAGTTGTGAAAAAGTGAACTTAAGCAGCCAGTCTGTATCTTGATAAATGTAAGAACAAATGACCGCAACTAGCCCTTCAAGAGAAAACATGAGAAACGGAAGCAGCGATGCGACATCCTTGCAAGGTGCCAGGCGCTTGACAAAATACTGGGATGATGGACTCATTCCAGGCGCAAACTCTGGCGAAAAATGTTTCGATGACATAGTGCAATCGCTCTCAATGGGAGCCGTGATTCACGGAGAATTCTAACTGTGAAAATCGAGGCTGGGGCCTCGTTGTCTAGACGCAAATGAGAGTTGCACGAGAATACACCCTTTCTGCTCTGGGGTTTGAGAGTTACCGAGTCTCGTTCCTAGCTGAGAGTCGGCGCATTAGCGCAACAAGATCGGGTCCAGCTATGAAAATAGAGGCAACCTGCAGACAAGAAAGTTGATCAATTGAATCGTAATTTGTCAAAACAAATGTCAGCAAGTACGACTTGTGCGAAGATACGTGTACTGAGGGTCCTGCAAGCGCTAGGTGAGAACCCATGCAACTTACAAATGCGATGGCATATGTGACGAATAGTGCCCTCCCATGCGTCATGAAATCGAGGCGCGGTAGTGCCCATGGGAGAAGGGCCACGAAAAGCATAGAGTTACATGATCCAACTATCCACCCTGCGACAACCTGCGGAACCGTATGGTACCCTGCCGAAACACGCCAGTAAGTTGCTATGAGCGCCAGAATAACAAGCATCCCAGCACCCGCTGTCTTTATCAGAGAGTTCATATAGTTCGCCGCATAGCCGAGGAAAGCAAGGGATAAGAAAGAGAGGGACGTAGCATGAGATGACGGCATCCCTGGGTCTTCCTTATGAGTACCATCCGGTCGTGGTTGCTTAATCAATAGCTTCAAGATTTTCCCGACAGCCGAGTTTGTGACTGAAGCTGTTACATAAAACAGCGTCGGTGCGTCATGGTTGTAAAGTAAACAACTGGCTACAGCAATAGAGACCGTGTACTTAGTGAGATCCGCAAGAATCGTATTTCTCGGCTGGTGTGCTCTGAGAGACATTCTAGCCGGACGTATGCTTACTGATCCACCGCGAATGCTACGCATTGGAGGTGGCGAAGTGAACGTGCTCACGAAACCATAGACCATGTCCTACGGACAGTTATAGACATTCAAACGCACCTTTTGTCTATAGGGCGGAAGAAGGCCCAGGAAGCAAGACTCGTTTCGCTGATCTGCTCAACGGCAGTGACGAAGCAGAAGTACAGACAGTATTTCCTTGCCAAGACCTCAACACTTGCTTTCGGACGCTTTTCCTTCTTAATTGAGCACAATGCTTTCACAGGGACTTGGAGCAACAGCGGCACTCCGCCAAGTTCATCCTGGCGACCAAAGAGGTTCAATGATATACGTGTCGCAATGGACACCTGGACCCGGGGTTAGGCTGGCTGACTGCTAACTCTAGTAGTGTCTATCTGACCAGCGACCTCATATGAGGTCAATTTTAATTACTCTAGAACTTTATCAAAACCTTTAAACTTTTCCAAAAACTTTTTCGCTTTGATCTTCTCATCATGTCTTCTACGCCGGCAGCGCTGAACCATGTCCACAACACATCATCAACAGTCGTAGCTGTCACATCAAGCACTATCGCCAACAACATTCGTACACAATGGCCCCGTCCACAGATCTTCGCAGAACTGTTGGAACATCTGTCAACAGCCGTGCACGTCTGGTTACAAATGACGCTGAATGCAAATGTTATTACGAATCTCTATGGAAGTCAACAACGGTACATGGTTCTGTTCTCAATGTTGACATTCGTAAGATCAACAATCGAAATCTTACTTTTCTGACTGTAAAGTTTCGTCTACCGAACCGCGAAAAAGAAGTAACTCTACCTCTATCTAGTGTCAAGCTGGGTAGCGGTGTTGACGAAGCCGTGAATGCTGCAGAAGAGCCTATTACCGAGGTTGAACCCATTAATACGCAAAATGTGGAGGAAGA
Organism: Gracilariopsis chorda; assembly: GCA_003194525.1. NCBI lineage: Eukaryota > Rhodophyta > Florideophyceae > Gracilariales > Gracilariaceae > Gracilariopsis > Gracilariopsis chorda. The sequence continues at coordinate 244,131 of NBIV01000079.1, forward strand.
TGCTCTTGTGACACCATCTCAGATGCAAGTTTTGCAGCCGCAAACAAGTTTATTAAGCGAAAATGCACCAGTCCAATCAACTGGGATTCATGGTCGTGTGTGGGAAACCTGTACGACGTTGAGTCCTCTGAATGGTTGTATGCAAATGCATCAGTGAAAAGTGGTTGGCCCAGCTGGAGATTTTATCTCACCGCGTCACGTTCCTCCAAACATGAGTGCATTAGATTTCTTTCTTTGGATGTTCCCTATGCAGCATTTGAAGTTCATGGTGAACAGAACAAATGTTCGGTTAGAAAGCAAAGACGTTCGGAGGACTTCAGGGGGAGAATTGCTCAAGTTCTTTGTAGTTCTTATCCTCATGACTCGCATTGAGTTCTCTAACAGACGGGATCTTTGGAGCCTCGAGCCTTTTTCTAAGTTTATTCTTCAGCCAAATATTGGTCTTGCGATGTCACGGAACAGATTTGAAATGCTTAGAAGTTCAATATGCTTCAGCGGAAATGGTGTGACTGAAGAGCAGGGAATCGCGCGTTGGTCCTTCGTAACAGATTTTGTGAAGGCAATCAATAACCATCGTCGGTCTTTGTCACGCCATCACATGCCTTATGTGTTGACGAAGGAATGTCACGATGGTACGGATTAGGCGGTAATTGGATTGATGTCGGGCTTCCGCACTATACGGCATTAGACAGAAAGCCGGAAAATGGTCTTGAAATGAAGGCCGTATGTTGTGCACGAAGTGGCATAATGCTGAACATTGAGCTCAATATGGGTGCAAATATTCCAGAACAAGTTTTTGATTCTGATAACGCCCATGGAACGGCAGTCTTACTTCGCTTAGTGCAACCATGGTTTGGATCAGAAAGGTTGGTATGTGCGGATTCCTTTTTTGCATCTGTCAGTACAGCGAAAGCATTACTGGAAAAAGGTTTAAGGTTTACTGGAGTTGTCAAAAATGCTACTCGTGAATATCCCATGACACATCTCTCCGAAACTACTTTATCAGACAGGGGAGATTTTGTATCTATGCTACCGAAAGGAAGCATTATCAATAATGATATAATGGCTGTAATGTGGATGAACAGAGAAAGAAGGTATTTCGTATCAACCTCTGGCACGGTTAGTCCTGGCTGTCCTATTATTCGAGAAAGGTGGAGACGGGAGGGAAATATTTCTAAGAAAGTGGAATTGGAGGTCGCAATTCCCGAAGTGTGTGAAGAGTATTACGAAAACTGTTCAATTTTCGATCGCCATAACAGATGCAGACAAGAAGATCTGAATCTGGAGAAGAAAATTGAAGTGAAAGAGTGGTCATTTCGAGTGAACTGCTCTCTTTTATCGATTTGTATTGTGGACGCCTGGAAGTTGTACAAAGCCGCAAATGGAACCCGAAACGTGAAAAGTCCGCACCACTTCTATTGCCAATTGGCTGATGAACTAATTGAGAATACATGGGATACCACAGGTCTAATGAGCAGAGATGAGCAAGAATGTGAAAATGATCATGAGAAGCCAATGTTTGCAGGCACTGGCTTGGATTTAATGCAGACGAATAGAAGGAGAAAAAACAAGGATGGCAAGATTACAAAAGCTTTATATCAAGGACGGTGCAGTTTCTGCAAAGGTAATACAAAGTCCAAGTTTTTATGTTCTGGCTGCTATATCAGAAAGGAAAAAGAAGTGTTTTTATGTCACACTGGTACTAATAGAGATTGTTTTATGAAACACATTGAAGAGTGTCACGGTATAATGAAGTTCAGAAGCTGATGAAGATGTCCACAACCTTGTCAACCTTCGTTTTTTCTATTAAAAATCCATGTTTGAATGCAAAAGTTTACAATAAGTTCATTTTACCTTTAGCCCCCTACTAATTCAATCCGCGTTATTTAGACTTGCTAGATTTTTTAAACTCTATTACGAAACTGCCCCTTTAACAGATGTCACCGTATTCTTTCTGCTGTTCAAGTGGGTGTTACAAACGTTCTGAGAGTTTAAAGATATTTAGAATTAGTCGAGCTCCCGAAGGAGTTTTGGAGTTTTATGAAACTCAGCGAGGTTCGAACTCATGTTTTGTTGCTCGCATGTGACCTGACGACCACTGAGGTGCTGTTATGGCTCAGTGGTCGTCTTCTACAAGTACTTATCGTTGAAAGACCACCCAGTTGGCCATGTTTCAAGTTCAAAATTTGAAATGTGGGGCCATGCGGATCAGATTTCAATTTTTTTTTTTAATTTTGCGTGCCGTTGCACTGACCTCATATGAGGTCAGCGCACCGGTCCGATAGACACTAGTGTCTATCTAACCAGCGACCTCATATGAGGTCAATACTAATTACTCTAGAACTTTATCAAAACCTTTAAACTTTTCCAAAAACTTTTTCACTTTGATCTTCTCATCATGTCTTCTACGCCGGCAGCGCTGAACCATGTCCACAACACATCACCAACAGTCGTAGCTGTCACATCAAGCACTATCGTCAAAAACATTCGTACACAATGGCCCCGTCCACAGATCTTTTAGTTCAAAGACCACCTGGTTAGCCATATTTCAAGTTCGAAATTTGAAATGTGGGGCCATGCAGATCAGATTTCAATTTTTTTTTAATTTTGCGTACCGTGGCTCTCACCTCATATGAGGTCAGTGCACTGGTCCGATAGACACTAGTGTCTATCTGACCAGCGACCTCATATGAGGTCAATTTTAATTACTCTAGAACTTTATCAAAACCTTAGAACTTTTCCAAAAACTTTTTCGCTTTGATCTTCTCATCATGTCTTCTACGCCGGCAGCGCTGAACCATGTCCACAACAAATCACCAACAGTCGTAGCTGTCACATCAAGCACTATCGTCAACAACATTTGTACACAATGGCCCCGTCCACAGATCTTGGCAGAACTGTTGGAACAACTGTGAACAGCCGTGCTCGTCTGGTTACATATGACGCTAAGTTCAAACATTAATATAAATCCCTATGAAAATCAACAGCGGTACAAGGTTCCGTCCTCAATGATGACATTCAAAAGGTCAACAACCGGAAGCTCACTTTTCTGCCTGTGAATTTTAGTCTACCCAACCAATAAAAAGAAGTCACCTTACATTTATCTAGTATCAAACTAGGTATTGGTGTTCAAGAAAGCGTAAATGCTGCAGAAGAACCTTTTAACGAGGTTGAACGGATTAGTTCGCAAAATATCGAGGAAGATTCTCTTATAACAACATCTCACATGCAAGTTCTGCAGCCGCAAACAAGTTCATTAAGCAAAAATGCACCTGTCCAATCAACTTTCATCCATGGTCTTATGTGGGAAACCTGTATGATGTTGAGTCGTCTGAATGGTTTTATGCAAATGCATCAATGGAAAGTGGCTGACCCAGCCGGATATTTTATCTCACCGCGTCACGTTACTCCAAATATGAGTGCATTAGATTTCTTTCTTTGGATGTTCCCTATGCAGCATTTGGAGTTCATAGTGAGCAGAACAAATGTTCGGTTAGAAAGCAAAGACGTTCGGAGGACGTCAGGGGGAGAATTGCTCAAATTCTTTGGAATTCTTATCCTCATGACTCGCATTGAGTTCTCTAACAGACGGGATCTTTGGAGCCTCGAGCTTTTTTATAAGTTTATTCCTCAGCCAAATATTGGTCTTGCAATGTCACGGAATAGATTTGAAATGCTTAGAAGTTCAATATGCTTCAGCGGAAATGGTGTGACTGAAGAGCAGGAAATCGCGCGTTGGTCCTTCGTAACAGATTTCATGAACGCAATCAATGACTATCGTCGGTCTTTTGTCACGCCATCACATGCCTTATGTGTTGACGAAGGAATGTCACGATGGTACGGATTAGGCGGTAATTGGATTAATTTCTGGCTTCCACACTATAGGACATTAGATAGAAAGCCAGAAAGTGGGCTTGTAATGAAGGCCGTAAGTTGTGCACGAATTAGCATAATGCTGAACATTGAGCTCAATATGGGTGCAAATATTCCGGAACAAGTGTTTGATTCTGATAACGCCCATGGAACGGCAGTCTTATGTCGCTTAGTGCAACCATGGTTTGGATTAGTGTGGTGCAACGCCCCAAAGGGGAGAAACACCGAAAGACGTTCGGGATCTTTCCTCCGTGGAGGTGAACCCAATTGGGTAGAGCCCCTCTAGGGGTGGCACGGCGGAGCCGGTTTGTAAGACCGAGGCCAACCTTCGCGACTAGCGCAACACGGTTTAGGACAAGAATCGGTATCCGCGAGAGCGGGAATGCGTCCTCGCCAGAGGTAGGTTTCCACGTAATTGGGGATGTGTGAGTGGATGCGCAAACGAGGGCCGCGGATAGCGGGAGGTGCTACACTAGAAAGGGGAAAAGGAAGGGCGAAGAGGAGGAAGAGAGGACGAAGTGAGTCGCGAGAGCGACGGGGGCGAACGGCGATGCCGGTAACAATATCCCTATACAGGGCGAAACACCAATGCAATTGGAATAATATGACTCCCAGTGATGGGTCCCTTTAGATTTGCAAGGGAGTTAGATGTCCCGTGGTTCACGGCGTTTCCCCCCAAGGAGGAGTAGAACACGCGCGCAAGCGGTAACAACTAGAGCCAATTCCCCAGGTTGGGGTCCCTTGTTGGGGAAGCTTTACTGGTGCGACGGCAGTGCGCCGTCGCACTAAGTACTATCTTCCCAGAAATGGGTGTAAAAATAATAAATACAATTAACTAAAATACTCCACATTTCGTGGCAACATCCACTACTGTCGCCAACTGCCAATTGACCCAAAACCGTGTCCCACGTGTCCATATCCACCATATTGGGGCGTAGTTCATATACACACTACACAACCGATAATATCGGGAAAACAATGAAGTACCAGGAATCCCTCCGTGAGGGCGTTGCACTTCAATTAGGAAGTTTAGTGTATGCAGATTCCTTTTTTGCATCTGTCAGTACCGCGAAAGCATTACTGGAGAAAGGTTTAAGTTTTACTGGAGTTGTCGAAAATGCTACTTGTGAGTATCCCATGACACATCTCTCCGAACTACTCTATCGGACAGGGGAGATTTTGTATCTATGCTATCAAAAGGAAGCATTATCAATAATGATATAATGGCTATAATGTGAATGGACAGAGAAAGAAGGTATTTCGTATCAACCTCTGGCACGCTTAATCCTGGGTCTCCTATTATTCGGGAAAGGTGGAGACGGGAGAGAAATATTTCTAAGAAAGTGGAATTGGAGGTTGCAATTCCCGAAGTGTGTGAGGAGTATTACAAAAACTGTTCAATGGTCGATCGCCATAGCAGGTGCAGAAAAGATCATCTGAATCTGGAGAAGAAAATTGAAGTGAAAGAGTGGTCATTTCGAGTGAATTGCTCTGTTTTATGGATTTGTATTGTGGAAGCGTGGAAGTTGTACAAAGCCTCAAATGAAACCAGAAACGTGAAGAGACCGCACCAATTCTATTTCCAATTGGCTGATGAACTAATTGCGAATACATAGGATACCACAGGTGTAATGAATAGAGATGAGCAAGAATGTGAAAATGTTGATGAGAAGCCAATGTTTGCAGGCACTGGCTTGCATTTAATGCAAACCAATAGACGGAGAGAAAACAAGGATGGCAAGCTTACGAAAGCTTTATATCAAGGACGATGGAATTTTTTGAAAGGTAATACAAAGTCCCAGTTTTTATGTTGTGGGTGCTATATCAGAAAGGAAAAAGAAGAGTTTTTATGTCACACTGGTACTAATAGAGATTTTTTGTGAAACACATTGGAGAGTGTCACGCTATAATGAAGTTCAGAAGCTTATATAGATGTCAACAACCTTGTCAACCTTCGTTTTTTATTGTGAAAATCAATGTTTGAATGCAAAAGTTTACAATAAGTTCATTTTACCTTAAGCCCCCTACTAATTCAATCTGCGTTACTTAGACTTGCTAGATTATTTAAAATCTATGACGAAACTGCACCTTTAACAGATGTCACCGTACTCTTCTGCTGTTCAAGTAGGTGTTTAGAACGTTCTGAGAGTTTAAATACCTTTAGATTTAGTGGAGCTCCCGAAGGAGTTTTGGAGTTGAGTTAAACCCAGCGAGGTTCGAACTCATGTTTTGTTTTGTTGCTTGCATGTGACCTGAAGACCACTGAGCTGCTGTTATGGCTCAGTGTTCGTCTTATACAACTACTTATACTTCAAAGACCACCCCGTTGGCCATTTTTAAAGTTCAAAATTTGGAATGTGGGGCCATGCGGATCATATTTCAATTTGTTTTATTTTGCGTGCCGGTGCGCTGAACTCATATGAGGTCAGCGCACCGGTCCGATAGACACTAGACTCAAGATTGCGAAGGTCATGCACCCCTTGGTATTCATAATTCGCCAGAGCAGGAGTTTCTTTCCAGAATGTACAGCTGTACTGGTTTAAAAAAATAGCTGCTTGATAACACAATTTTACACTTAATGTAGAAAGCTTACCAGCTCTAACGCAGTTAATTTCGTTTATGTTTTTAGACGCAAACGAAACTGGGTGCGTAAACTGTATTAAAATACGTCCTTCAGAACTGCTGTGAGCGAGAGGGTTTCTCTTAGATGTCTAAGTTTCTACACCAAGACATCGCACGGCGCCAGTTGTCTAAAACCACAGAATTTGTACAGTGCGCGCACCTTCCTTAAGCACACCCAGCCGCAACCGTTTATTGTGTGGTTCTGCATACAATCTCGGTGTGATGGTGTGATGAACGTTGTAGATCATCTGATTGAACACAGCTGTAGACAGGTTTTGTCATAGATAACAAATACGGTTCTGCAATCACTAAAATGGGTTGCGAAACTCTTTTAAACACACAAAACACTATATGATACATGTCACAAAAACGGCGGACCATGCTTCCATATCAAAATCTTGGCTTTGTATTACATAGTATGAATGACTGCGACCACCTATTCATTACCTCTTTCAATTCCAACCTCCAAAACGGCGAGAGGAAAGTATTTGTCCCACTTCGAAAAAGGACAAATATTCGCACTCCGCCACGAAGGACTCTCTCTAAGACAAATAGCAGAGCACGTACGACGCTCAGTTGGAGCTTTCCCAAGCTGTTTAAGTTCGAATACGAAACGAACTTCACAAAATATCGCCAAAACAATTCGCAAACTTTCACCGCAGCAACACCGCGCTTTGTTACTTGAAGCACGAAAGGGTAATTATAGTGCGTCCGATCTGAAAAAGATCTAAATCTCAACATTTCCGTTCGTCGCGTACTGCAGCTACTGAAAGATGGTGATACGCTCAAGTACTCAAAGATGATGCAAGGCCCAAAGATGACCGAGGATCATAAGGTTGCACGTTTTCAATGGGCCAGAAAAAACATATCAAAAGAAAATTTCTTTTGGAACAAAATTGTGTTCTCGGTGTAGTGCAATACATTCCCGCGTACGGGCGATGGTGAAACTCATATCTGAGGTGTACTCGGTGCGAGCGATGAAGCGGGATGCATGAATTTTAGCCCCCGTTTACCGGGCTAATTAGCGGTCGGGTTACCCAGGGTGGTTATGGGAACATTCATATTTTGTGGTACTTGCCTGGCAAGGGTGGTGGACACGTGGCTACAGCCCCGGCCAGGAGGCCCAAAACGGCTACTTATTTTAGTATAGTTTAGGGGTTAATTTTACTTAGGCTAGTGCACTACCTACTGTACTGCACTGAGCTAGTACTTGAGCGTCGGCCGCACGGCGGCGAGCTCACCAAGAAAAGTAACAAGAGTTCGGCTCTGACTCTATTCGCCATGCGAAGTGTCTAACTCCTCGCGGAGGTACACCGCTTGCCCGATAGTTTCACCCGACTCGCACCACCGAGGAGACCGTGCTCGTCGTACCCAGTGGGTTGTGACCACTCGTGGTATTCGTTGTTGTCGTGTGACCGCCCGTACAGGCCCTATCTCCGCCCCAGTTTTGGGTATTGATATTACCGACGTGTGTCGTGAGACCGTGAGACCATCCCTTCCCCTCATATCCCCTAACCGCCGCGCGGTGCGTGTTCGTGTGTGTGTATCGGCACCCCCCCTCCGGGGTCTGTTCCCGCTTTCCGCACGCCCCCGTCGGGTGGTCCCTTTCCCTCTTTTGTTCCACTGTTCGCAGGCTACTTCCGGACCAGCCGTGGTTCCGACCCGTTCTAACCCCTAAACCTCCGAGGTACATCCAGGCTCCCGACGGAGTTACACCCGTCATACGGGACACGGAGGGCTCTACCCAGCTGGGCCTACCTCTCCAAGAGAGCAAGGCTTCGAGCTGCCTTGGGTGCCTTTCCCACACCGGGATTGCACCACAAGTGGTCTCCCGACCTAGAACGGGTTTGGCTTTCAATCCGGCCTGTCGGAAGTCCGCTTCCCCTTTTCCCTTTTATCCCTTTTTGCTCATTCGTTGAGATTCCCAAGCCGTGGGACTGGTGAAGTAAGCCGTGGACGGCTATCTGCAGTATGCTGCCCACAGCTCCGAGTTCCCCCAGGAATGGTCCGCAACGGAACGCCGCAGCGGCGAGATCACGAAGGTCCGTTCCGGAACAACTACTTACCGATGCCGTCGGTCTGGAATCCCAAGGAATCCCATCGGCAACCTCGGTGCCTCGAGCCGTGACAGCTGTGGCCACTACGCCACCTCCGGTGGTCGAAACGCCGTCGGCTGTCCCCCCGAGACCCGGGTCGCCTAAGTACCATCTCCTCGAGTCGAGAATCGACATTGCCAATGTGGCCCACGCCTCCCTCTCGCAGCAAGTTACCGAGTTGGAACGGCGATGGAGTGACTCCCTGGCTCGGGATTATTCGGGAGATATTCGTCTCCTGAGAGCTGATGTGAATTCCATTCTGGAGTGTCTGGGTACTCCGGCTGCCTTCGTAGAAGGATATCGGGAGTTCGTGGAGGAAGTTAAAACCCATATGATGCGGGTAACCGGACGTATGGACACGCTGGAAGCGTTGCTCCGAGAAGACCTGAACGCTCCGAGACAGGAGGAAGTGAAGGTCATCTCAACCCAACACCGCTCCAGTCACCTCCCCCGTCGCCCTGGAAAGAGAGTTCATCGTTATGAAGTTTCGTCAAGTTCCGACTCGGAAACAAGTTCGAGTAGCTCGTCTTCGAGATCATCGCGTGAAGGTAGAGGCCGCCGTCGCGGAGAAGAACCTAGTTCGAGGGCTACCTACACCTCCCATGGAGCAATCCGTGCGCGGGAGAAAGGTCGCTGTCATCTCGGCTTGAAGGAATTGAAACCGACGAATCCCCTTTACAGGAAGCTGTTGTCCTATCGTTATTACCGATTGGAAGACTCTTCGGGCACTCGAAGTTCGAGAGACACCGGTCGGGTGAAGGATCTCATACGTCGTATGAATGTGACGATGCTTAAGCAGAAGTTCTCCGGTGAAGATCCGATCCTCTTGTTGGATTTCCTGGCCCGCTTTGTGCAGGAAGCAGACGTACTCGAAATGAGTGAGGCGCAGGCATACGTTGCGTTGCCCTACTTTCTTTCAGGAATGGCTGAAGATCAGTACAACTCGGTCAGGGGTTCGTCCAGGGCCTCAGAAGGAGGTGTTACGTGCTGGCCCGAGGCTGTACACTACCTGCTCAGGTCGTACGCGACGGGAACTGCAATCAGTCAAGCCATCGTGGCGGTTCGCGATACGAAACAGAAGCCTGGTGAAACGGAAACGTCGTATTCAACTCGCTTGAATAAAGCGTTTCATCGTTGTGGAAATGTGTTTACCGCTTTTGAGCGTTGCTCCATGCTGGTGGATGGTTTAGATCCTGGTATCAGGGCACTGGTGTCCCGCTACAGGGAAGAGAAGCGCAAGGCGACGTATCTGGAACTGGTCCAGTACGCGCAGGCTGAGGGTGACACCCTCAGAGCGAGAGACCCGAGGCGTCGGTCGTCGAAGGCTCTCTTCGTCGAGAACGAGGCTTTCTCGGCATCTCTCCCTAACCCGGGGCCATCTTCCGGATTTGCGGATAACATCCAGTATCTTGGCAGTCTTGAACAGTCGTTGGCAACCTCGGAACTGCCGTCCACGGTTACACCACCCGTGGTAGATCCGGCCTTTTACGCAAACCCCGGTCGGGTTCCCCCAGCCCCGCTAGCCTACGCGTCGAGCGCCACAAGACACTCCCGCCCGGGATGGTCCAACCCGAAGCAACTAGCATTCCAACCACAACACCCTCAGCACCGCGGAATGATGTCCCACGCCACCGGAACACGTTCAGCCCCGCTGATTTGCTACATTTGTTACCTTGAAGGTCATACTGCGTCGCAGTGTACCCTCCCCATTCGCGAGATGTGGAAGATCGTGGGAAATTATGAGAATCTCCCACCGGAGCATAAGGCTCGTGTCCCGAGTAATTCGTATGAAGACGCAAAGGCTGCGGTCCACAATGCTCAAGCTCGAGAAGCCGCGAAAACCGCGAACGGTAACAACCCTAACCTTTCGGAACGGGCTCAGCCGCACCCAGCGGTCGATTCGGTCCCAAAAAACTAATCTTGGGAGTCTCCCCCACGGGAGGGGTGTCTTCCAAGCCGAAGTTGAAGACGCCTGAGGCGCCACCGCTTCGCTCCCCTGCCAAAATCCTTACGAGGAAACTGGCTCAAGAAGACGTGAGCTCGGACCAGTTAGTGGCTCTGCGTCGTCCGTGGATACGGTCCCGTAACCTCCGCATCCCGGATCGAGTTTTGGTAATGGCCAAGAGGAACTATAAAGTTTATAGTGACCTCGGTCTCTCTAACCAGTTCATGGTTCGTCAGTTATCTGTCCTGGATACAGGTGCCGCTCCGAACCTGATCAATATCGGGATTATTCCACCCGCCATGCGGAAATGCATTCGCATTGGTCCAAGTCTGGATCTGGCGGACGCTAATAACAACCCGCTCCAGACTCTTGGAACAATTCCTCTGGTACTCAGACTAGGCACCTACGTGGTGAAGTTGGACTTCATCGTATGCGATTCTCTTGCTGCACCGGTCATCCTCGGTTGTGATTTCTGTGACCGCTTCGTGGAAGCTATCCGCCCTCGCTCCAGATCCGTGGAATTGGCCAACGGTTCGACCATCCCGATTGTACGGAAGCCCTTGCGACACGCCTCCCGTAAACGGGTACCTTTACCTGCTGCTCAGGAAGCGTCCAATGTGGATCGAGCATCTACGAAGATTCGCGTCGCGGAACCAGTTTCGATCCCGAAGGAATCTCAGGTGTGGGTCTCAGTAACATCCAAACACCACGGGTTGCAGGTTGTTCAACCGCTCCCCTCGCTCTACGAACAGCGCCGTCTCGCATTAGCAAATGGGATCGTATCCGTCGAGCCGGACAAACCCTTTAAGGTTCTCGTTGCTAACCTCGGAACTACCACTCAGTGGTTGGTTAAAAACCAGGTCCTGGGCAACATGCTTCCGCATCCGTTGGCTATCCTTCCTACAAAGATTCCGATATCCGACGTTCTCGGAATACAAGACCCTAAGGAGGGGGAGGAGGTCCCGTTCGTTCCGTTGGATCCCGCCCGGGAAAGTTCAGATTCGACTGTCGAAGAAGCTCAGAAGAGCACGACTTCAGCATCGGCAGATACTGCGTTAGACCCAGAACAGGCTTTGGATAAGTTGGACCTGGATCACATTAATGAATCTCATCGTGAGAAGTTTCGTGACATGCTCAGGGACTTTACCGCCATGTGGGACGGTTCCCTGGGGACGATAGTGGTAACCGAACATCGGATTGATTTGTTGCCGGATACACGGCCTATTGCACAGCACCCGTATCGGGCAGGCCCTAAAGCAAGGGGGGAAGAGAAATCTCAGGTGGAGAAGATGCTGCGAGCTGGAGTTATCGAAGCAGCACAATCCCCTTGGGCTTCTCCTGTTGTCCTTGTTCCGAAAGCCGATGGATCATGGCGTTTCTGTGTGGATTACCGCCGCCTGAATGCGGTTACTGTCAAGGACGTCTATCCGATTCCACGAATGGACGAGTACATTGACTCCCTGGGGAGCGCAACGGTGTTCACTACCCTCGATGCCAATTCGGGATACTGGCAGGTCCCTATTAGGAAAGAAGATCGTGATAAGACCGCGTTTGTGTGCCATCAAGGACTATATCGCTTTAAGCGAATGCCGTTTGGACTAACGAATGCCCCAGCTACATTCCAACGGGCAATCGATATCCTCTTGGCGAGGTTCAAATGGACCAGCTGTCTGGTATACTTGGACGACATTATAGTGTTCTCCAATAACTTGGACGATCACCTGTCCCATGTCCGGGAAGTCTTGACAGTGCTCCGCAACGCGGGCATCACCCTGAAGCTGGGAAAGTGTGAGTTCTGCGCCGATTCGGTAAAATATCTGGGGCACATCATCCGCCCCGGACAGCTTTCAATCGATGAAGCAAGAGTGAAATCACTTCGAGAGGCGAAACATCCGACTAATCAAACGGAGCTTCGATCCTTCCTAGGACTTTGCAATGTATATCGCCGATTCGTCCCGAACTTCGCCGACTTGTCAGCACCGCTTAACGCACTCCTCCGGAAAGGACAACCCACCGAACTGGACGTCTTTGACGAGGCTGAGTCGTCAGCATTCTCGTCTCTTGTCGACGCTGTAACGTCCCCGCCAGTTCTGGCCTTACCGCACCCGGACTTACCCTTCGAAGTGGATACTGACTCAAGTGCCCACCAGGTGGGTTGTGCGTTGTTTCAAGTCACGGAAGAAGGAGAAAGACATCCGATCGGATATTGGTCACGTTCGTTGAACTTTCACGAGCGCAACTACTCGGTGTCCGAGAAGGAGTGTCTTGCTGTTGTTTGGGCGTTGGCAACGCTTCGCCCATACCTTATGGGTAACCATTTCAAGGTTCACACCGATCACTCGGCTCTCCGTTGGCTACTCGAAATTCGAGAACCGTCGGGCCGCCTCATGCGTTGGCGTCTCCGACTCTCGGAATTTACATTTGATGTCCTCTACAGGAAGGGATCCCTGAATACTCAGGCTGACGCCCTATCGCGCTTAGGAACATCAGCGGAAACCGAACCGGTCGACGATCTGGAAATACCATGTTTCATGGCACAATCCCCGGAGGGAACGGAAGAAGACGACCCAGACGTGAATGGGGATGACATCTGTGACGATATTCTGGCTGCAAACCCTACGGATCCTCCGGATGACCAGGTTGTTCCCATATCCTCTGAGGAAATGATCCGTGAACAACAGCAGGATCCTTTCTGTGCCCAGATTCGTGCCCGTCTTAACGGGGGCGCACAGATACCCTTTGCGGTGAACGATCGAGGCTACCTAGTCAGGTTGCTGACACGGGCCCCACAGATCGTTGTACCTCACACGCTGCAGCAGCGCGTCTTGCATCTATCGCATTACGCGAAGTTGGGTGCACATCCCGGCGGGAGGAAACTATACCTGACCCTTCGCAGGACTTCTATTGGCCTGCTATGGCATTTGACTGCTATGCAGTTCGCCGCTCGTGCGTGGAATGTGCGAAGAATAATGTGAAACTTCGGAAGTACTCGAAGAAGTTAACACTATTCCCGGCACGGGCGCCACTCGAATATGTCGCTATTGATATCTTGGGCGAGCTTGTCAAAACCAAACGTGGTTACACGTATCTTCTCGTCATTACTGACCGCTTCTCAAAGTTGGTGAGAACAGTACCGCTTAAACGGATTACCGCTGACGTGGTTGCGCGTGCGTTCGTAACCCACTGGGTATTTACTTACGGCCCGCCGGTACATCTACTCTCCGACAACGGATCTCAATTTACCTCAAAGTTCTTTCAGGACGTATGTAGAATCTTGGGAATCAAGAATATGTTTACTACCACCTACCACCCGCAGTGTAACGGACAAGTGGAACGATTCAATCGTACTATGCTCAACGCACTGCGCGCTTATGTCGCGGATCACCCCATGGAATGGGACTTGTACACGGACGCTATTACGTACGCGTATAACACCCAGGTACACCGGGTCACGACCCTCGCTCCATTTGAGCTGGTCCTGTCTCGGATTCCGCCACCCATGGCTATTGAAGCGCAACCGAACGTCTCGGGGTACCCTTCACCAAGGTTATATCGAGATTCCTGGAAGGAATGGTTGAAGAACATGGTCCCTACCGCCCGAAAGGCTATGGGAAAAGCCCAGGAGGCATACAAACAGAACTTCGACGCGAAGATTCGTACCCCGATACCCCAGGTCTCGGAAGGGGATTCTGTCTTCCTGCGTAAGGAATATTATAATCCCGAAAAGGAGAAGCGCCACAAGTTGTCACCGATAGTGAATGGACCCTATCGGGTGGTTTCCGTCGCCGACAACACAGTCGTACTGGACATCGATAACCAGTTCGAACGCGTCTCACGCGACCGCGTAGCCCACGCGCCTGCGCCCCCTGAGGGCTCATCACCGCTCGTGACAATCCCGGAGGATGACCTCATAACTCCGCCAACGGATAATCTGCTTCCGTCCCGCCCACCCGTCTTACCGCACCCGGAACGGGGACTCTCGGATCTTCCGATTGCCGATCAACCGGTTGAGCGCGCCGCGCGTATCGTGAAACGCACGCTTGACCCCAAACGCCTAACCGTTACTCCGCCCGCGGAGGTCCTTCAGCCTGAACCCACCGCCCTCTCACGTAAGGAGGGGGAGGGACGGGAATCGATCGCGCCATCGCGGAAGGAAGCTCCGGCGTCGGACGGTGTCCCGTTTCATACGGCATTGTCGGATGAGCACCCCCGGAGCAGGGAGGAGTTGAACGCATCGCGAAGCGAGAAGGCCGTCTCCGCGGACCCGGATGCACTCCTGTCGAGCGAGTCGCTGGGTAGCGAAGGAGGAAGTAGTGAACCGGACTCGGTGTGGTCACTAATGTGGCGAATGATATCTCCGAGCACGGAGCACATACAACCTCGGTCATAACCAGTTTCGTGGTGAGCTGAAAAGCAACCGCGGACACGGAGAGTGTGGTTGACACTGCGTGCGTTACCGCAGAGCCCCACAAATGGACACTGTGACGCCACTGTCACGCGGACGAAGCCCGAAGTTCCAAACCGTGGAAAGGTGTACACGTACATACCGCCGGCCGGCGTCAGGAGTACAGTCAAGACCCGCGTCGTGGAAAGACCGCGCGCGACACTTGCCGCCAGCGGCCAGCCAATCACAGTGTGTGATGCATGGCAATCCGCCTCCTGGCGTCGGAACCGTAGTGAACCGCCTCCCTCACCGTGAACGGTCAAACTCACCAGAGTTGCACGGGTCGCGTGGGAGAAGAGCTCGCGAGCTGCGAGTCAATAGGGGAATCCGGTTAGAACGGAAGGCCCCCCCCTCACAAGGAGAGGATTAGGAAGCGGAAAGACTGCAATGCGGTATCAAGTCCCAGCACTCGCAGCGTCGAGGAAAGCTGACTTTGCCCGCAGGGTCGCGCCAATTTCAGGCAAGTCCCCTCACAGGGTTCTCCCCTTAAGCCCTGCCATGACGGGTCAGGAGCCGGCTACGTACGACCAGGAGTTTGTCGTTGACCACATCGTGGATCATGTTCTTGACTCCAAAGGAGTGTGGTTTTACCAAGTCCGATGGTACGGATACTCCCCGGAAGAGGACACATGGGAGCCCATTCAGCACCTTCCTCGTTCCAAGGTGATAACCTACCACCGCCGGACGCGGTTCCCACTCCCATCCACTTTGGGCATGGCCCAGGTTGGGTAGGACGATACACTGCACTATGCAGAAGATTCCGAAGACGGAAGAGAAGTCTCCGAAGAGAAGAGGACACAAGAAGAGATCTGGCTACAGAAGGTTACACGAAGTAATGGACTGGATAGGGAAACCAATGGTCATTGGACGTCACACCGCCTAGCGGTCCGACCGAAGTAACGGTTTAATGAAGAATACCGCCTAGCGGTCCAGCATGAAGATGCTATGAAGAAGAAAAAGAAGAGTCCGGACATACGGATATAGAAGAAGGAAGTCGTTTACCACAAGATATGGAGCGTTAAGCGCTAACCTATATAAGGTGTGCGTGCCACGGTCCAGGATCCTGACTTAGGATGAGCCGCTCGTTGGCGGTTGGTAGTTCGCAGACGCGAAAGCCAATAACTCGCTCACGCTGGTGAGGTTGGAAGGCGCAACCACTCCAATGGACTGGAGGTGAGCCCTGAGGGCAACGGCCTGAGGGTCCACGGGGACCGGAGATGCGGTAGACGGAGAAGCAGCCGCACTGGCGGCCATATTCCAGCCATCTGGAGCAGCCACATGCTGGCCGGATCCGTCGAGATCGTCGACCATCGCCGTTACCGGGGCTACGGCCTCCTCCACCTCATCGGGGTCGTCATCCACCATTGGATCATCCTCGTAGGAACCGTGCCAGTCATCGGAAAACATGAACCCAACCGGGTGGCCTCGCGGAACGGAGCGTGGTACATCGCGTAACGCTAGCGCGTGAGCCCGTGAAGTCACGGATACCTCCCAAGGGTCATAGAAGACGAAGTTGCCAGCGTTTGGATTTCTCCGGCCTGGAGAGCGATCATGCCTGGAAGGCTCATCGTCAGGGACGTTGGAGACTGGGACTGTATCCCAGTTAACCATATTGATGGTGTTCAGAAGGCACTGAAGCTCATCCACATTGGCTTCGGATCCCAGAGGGATATAGAGATCCAATCGGCGGATAACCTGGCGTAGTGAGGAGGAATGTACCACAGACGGTTCTTGTCGTACACCTCCCAGAGGAGAAATGCGGCAACGCGAGCAGCCCACTCGGCGAGGAAGAGAGTCCAGTAACCGGAATCCGGATTGTTGATTAATCGTGAACCGATGTAGCTGAGGCACGGAGGCATCTCCGCAAAGCATCCCCTCGGGACTTCGAACCTGCTCCACCAATGGGGAAGAGGTGCATACCGGCCCGCGCATCGCGGATGGACGGAGCCTCTCGACCTCGAGATTTTGGTATGGTACCAGGAACCCGAAGCGGGAGCGCGCCTTTCGCTCAAACCGGAGTCGGTCGAAGAAGGATCCGCGATGATTCGGACGACGAAGATATCGGAACTCTGCACGCAGAATTGGGCGCCTCCAGAGGAGCATCCCGGCTTCTATTGGAGTGGACCGGAACGGTGTAGATGGCTGGTAGGCAGCAAGGTTCTCGCAGTATGAGACTTCACCGTAGGTACGGTACCGCGAGAGGTCAAAGCTGTATTCCGTTGGTATCAGCTCATCCGGATAACTCGCGCGGGCGAGACGGTCGTAGGCGACCTTGGCCATCCCGGCACGGGCTTCATTCAGCGTCTCGAAACCATATCTGGTGCGCTTCCGTGCGAGGAACTGTGGCTCTACCGCGATACGCGTCCTCCAGTCGAAGGAGTCGACCATATCCCGGCCTAGTCCCCCTGGGAGCTCGCCCTCCTCCACATAGGAGTCGATGAGGTCCGAGTCGGAAACCCATGTGGGGTGGAACCAGGGCGCACGCGAAAAGAGGAGAGCGTCTTCCCGGGGATTGCGGGCCCAAATTGTCGATGGTGACACCCAGCCGGCGGCGGTCGCAGTGATCGGTATCGCTTGAGCGGAATTCCAGGCGGCGATACTCGCGGCATCCGAGGCATCCAAGGTTGGAACATGAGACGATCCTCCAGGCAGAGGCAAGGAGAGGAACCCAGAGGTTGGGTGACGAACCCACGACCCCGGCGTCGCGAAGGAAGGTTGTCCGCTCGCGGAAGTCCCCTGCGGGGCGCCCGCAGGCGGGTTGTTCGAAAACGGAGTGTTGGTCATAGTAGAGAGGGGCGCAGAGTCTGTTGAAGAAGGTACTGAGGGTTTGATCAGTTGTAACCGTGTTGGTACGGGGGACCGGTATCTCGTCGATTCCCTTGTCGGGACTATTTATACCCTCGCGCCTCATCTCCTCACGCCTATACTCACGTTCTTTTTCGGCCCTTAAGGAGGGGGATGTGTAGTGCAATACATTCCCGCGTACGGGCGATGGTGAAACTCATATCTGAGGTGTACTCGGTGCGAGCGATGAAGCGGGATGCATGAATTTTAGCCCCGTTTACCGGGCTAATTAGCGGTCGGGTTACCCAGGGTGGTTATGGGAACATTCATATTTTGTGGTACTTGCCTGGCAAGGGTGGTGGACACGTGGCTACAGCCCCGACCAGGAGGCCCAAAACGGCTACTTATTTTAGTATAGTTTAGGGGTTAATTTTACTTAGGCTAGTGCACTACCTACTGTACTGCACTGAGCTAGTACTTGAGCGTCGGCCGCACGGCGGCGAGCTCACCAAGAAAAGTAACAAGAGTTCGGCTCTGACTCTATTCGCCATGCGAAGTGTCTAACTCCTCGCGGAGGTACACCGCTTGCCCGATAGTTTCACCCGACTCGCACCACCGAGGAGACCGTGCTCGTCGTACCCAGTGGGTTGTGACCACTCGTGGTATTCGTTGTTGTCGTGTGACCGCCCGTACAGGCCCTATCTCCGCCCCATTTTTGGGTATTGATATTACCGACGTGTGTCGTGAGACCGTGAGACCATCCCTTCCCCTCATATCCCCTAACCGCCGCGCGGTGCGTGTTCGTGTGTGTGTATCGGCACCCCCCCTCCGGGGTCTGTTCCCGCTTTCCGCACGCCCCCTTCGGGTGGTCCCTTTCCCTCTTTTGTTCCACTGTTCGCAGGCTTACTTCCGGACCAGCCGTGGTTCCGACCCGTTCTAACCCCTAAACCTCCGAGGTACATCCAGGCTCCCGACGGAGTTACACCCGTCATACGGGACACGGAGGGCTCTACCCAGCTGGGCCTACCTCTCCAAGAGAGCAAGGCTTCGAGCTGCCTTGGGTGCCTTTCCCACACCGGGATTGCACCACA